>ML779124.1:978077-1073436 GCA_009831015.1 Picea engelmannii | reverse complement strand
AAAAGGTTTAGAATGTTGAATTGTAAACCAACTGCAACACCTATGGCAACTGGTATTAAACTGAGCAAATATGATGAGGGATCATATGTTGATCCAACTCTATATAAGAAGATGGTTGGAAGCCTTATGTACTTAACAACAACTAGACCTGATATAACGTTTGCTGTAAGTTTGATTTTGAGATTGATGGAGACTCCGAAGAGTACTCATTGGCAAGTAGGAAAGAGGATTCTGAGATATGTTGTTGGAACAACTGACTTTGGTATTCGATACACATCAAGTTTAAACTTTGAGCTGATCGAATATACCGATAGTGATTTTGCAGGTTCCATTGATGATAGGAAGAGCACATCTGGTTATGTGTTCAGTCTTGGATCTAGAGCAATGGCATGGGCATCAAAGAAACAACCTATCTAGAGCAATGGCATGGGCATCAAAGAAACAACCTATTGTGACTTTATCTTCTACTAAGGCAGAGTATGTTGCAACAACTGCAGTTGCATGTCAAGATGTGTGGATGAGAAGGGTATTGAATTGATTGTTGCATGACCAGAATGATGCAACCCAAATTGTATGTGACAATAAATCTGCCATTGCACTATCAAGGAATCACGTCTTTCACAAACAGAGTAAGCACATTGATACGAGGTATCATTTCATTCGTGAGCTGGTAAATGGAAATGAAATTTCTGTTCAGTTATGCCGATCTGAATAACAATTTGGAGACATATTTACGAAGCCTTTGGGAAATGAATTATTTAAAATCCATAGAATTAATATTGGGGTTTGCAAGCTGTAATGCATTTGTTTACAACAATTTTGTTTTACAGGTTTTTTGATTTTATTCTAAAATTATTAAGAGGGAGTATGTCAGGATGTAATCATTTCTCATAGTCTGTGTAAACGATGAAACGATGTCCGTCTTGACCTTTCAAGACTCGAGGGTTAAACCACCAATTTCTATTCTGTCTAACATTGCCTAAACGGTGGCCGCCTTAACCTTTCAAGGAAACCGAATTCCAACACCGCCTTGATTAAAATATTTTAGAAGATCGAAGGGGAATTTTTGTTAATGTTTAAATACCACAGTTGTAATCGTAATTTAGATATGGAGGATGACAAACAAGAAGCTCAAAAGCAATTTCTGAATAAAATTTTGTTATTGAAGTGCTCGACGTTTATAATTTTGAGTTATTGAGTTTGTAAACTCTGTTCTGGAAATTTCTTCTTCGAATCATCTTTCAGTTTGAACAATTGAGTCGATCATCGTCCAACTAGAAATTACCACAAATATCCAAGCGCTGAGCTCATGGCTTGTTCGTAATATCATGAATATTCGTTTTATGTTTTTTTTTGTGTCAGGTGCATTTCCAACTGTTGAGACCCGAAGTGGCCGTCCCCACATATTCTTCTCGCACATCGAGACTTTGCAACAATCATTGCATCTTTGCATCTTGTATTTTGTCTCTCAAATCACCAAGACCCAAAGTAACGGGCTCCACACTTTTCTTGCAATATCATGACTGAGGGGATCCTTGCATTTTTCTTTTGTGCTGGTCACTTCCAAACGCCGATACCCAATACCACGAGGTTTTGGGCCCACAACCTTCTCGCGACTTCATGATTCGAAAATTGTTGGGGTGTTTTGTTTTGGGTTGAGCATTCGTAAATGCCGAAATCCCGAACCCCAATTGACCTCCATTTTTCACAGGTATAAGTGCCCATACTCCTTCCTACCTTCTTGGATTCCAATAAAGAAAATAAAAGTTTTTGAAATAGAGGGGAGCCAATTGGAAACATTGTGGTGACACGAGAGTCAGGTAGTCAAAAGATTCTTTTGGTTTTCTTTTATTCTAAGGATCCCTGTTAGCATTCTTGCGTCTATATATTTTCCACAATGCACAGAAATTGATAACCAAAGTGTCTAATTCACATTGGAAACGTGAACATTGAAGGCACCTAAACTTCTGAGGGACCGCTCCGCTTTTGCATTTTCCAAAATCCATTGGACAGCTGACGCATCTCCAAAAAATTGTCCTGGAATCTGGAGGTTGTGATGAAATTAATCTTGAAATTTTTCCTGATGAATTCTGTGATCTACAGTCCTTGAAATGTTTGCAGTTAACTAACTGTAAAATAATTAAGTCACTGTGAGATTCCTTTGGGAAGTTAGGGAACCTCCAATATATTGACATGACTATCTGCTTCAGTTTGGAGACACTTCCAAATTCCTTCGGGCATTTAATGCGACTTAAATATTTGAGATTACATGCTTGTTCCCATTTGACCATGTCAAATGCAACCTTTGGAAATATCAACACACTTGAATGCTTACATATTGGTGGTTGTAAGAAAATCGAACTGTTGCCTCCCCGAGTCACAGATCAATCGATCTTGCGGAAATCCATACGACCGATACGAACTTAAAAGAATTGCCAACTCAGATTGGGGACCTAAGAAATTGTATTTGGGAAGTTCTTTGTTGGAAAGGATACCACCCTTGCTCGCTCAGCTAAGGAGTTTGAAGCATTTGTGTCTCTATAACTGCGAAAAATTGATTTGTTTGCCTAATTGCGTTGGACTGTTGACTCGATTGACAAACTTGAGAATTTGGCACTGCCCAGTGCAACTTCTTCCACTACAGGTGATGTATATGTGTTGGAGTCAAAACATATTAGCCCTCAGTGCCCAAGTTACTAATATCAAGTATTTTGTGTGTTGACAAATCCATGTGTATGACTGAATTATGTTATGTTTGAGAGTTCATATGCTAAGTATATCACAATGTTGATTTTTTGTCAACAAATAGCTTATTTGTTATCGTCACAATGTGCAATAAATCGTGTGGTCTTTGAACTGCACGGTAAGTCCTAAGAGGTTTAGTGACAAAGAATTGAACTGCAAAAATTTTTCAACTGCCTTGTGTAGAGTTTTTGTGCACATTGTAGATCCGATATCTGGTATCAGAGAAAGTCAATCAGAGAAGGTTCTATCAAAGTAGGTTGATGAAGAGCAAGTTTCAAGAGTAGTAGCTCTGTCATAAGGAGAAATCATGACTTCTACTTCAAATCTGCAACCTCCCACTTTTACAGGCAAAAGTTATGAGTTAGGCTCCTTGACCATGAAGGCGTTATTTCATGGTCAAGATGTATGGGAAATAGTCGAGAATGGCTATGTGGAACCAACAGATCGGGCAATGTACATTGCTTTCACACAAGTTGAGAAGTATGTGTTAGGGACCTAACCCGCACATAGGTAGAACAATATATTCGGATGTAATAAAGGTCAATATTAATAAGTCATTCCATTAAAATAGAATAAGTCGAATGTAAGAAGACCTAATAGAAGCTTACACTTCTAGAATGATCTTCCTCTAGATGCTTCTTTTGATAGACATATTTAGTATAAATAGGAGTCGAGGGCATGAGAACCCTAGTTTGGATATTATTGTAATAGAGATCTGTTCAACTGGAGGTTGCCCCCTCGAAGAGGCCCGTGAACATTGCTTTCAGAATCAAAGTGTTATTTTTGTTGTTATTCTTCCATTTCTATCATTTTATTTCTGTTCTGCATACTTTTTATATTCGGTATATTACAAGTGGTATCAAAGCACTTTCCTCGGCAGAAAGTGTTGGTTAATTTTTTTTTTCTAGGGTAGAGACGTATTCCGACATCTTTAAGCCACAGAGATATGTTGTTACGTGCATAAACCCACAATTGAGGGATTCATTCATGCAAGAAATACAAGTGGTACTTAAGAGCACATTTGTTGGCCACCCTTGTAACCCCTGTTGGTACCCGTTCGAGTGGTAGCACATCAGACAACACCTGTGTACGGATTGACCTAGATTACCCGAAGACCTTTTCAGATAAACTGATCGGTCGCCTGACTGCTATAGTGCCACCGATAACAACACTCGGGAAGATACTCTCTACTACCTGGGTAGTCGGGTAGTATGGCTAAGGGTACGGTCTATCCTCCTTAATTAGTGCCCTAAGATATTGGGCCGAGTACTACTGTTGGACCCCGCATATATATCAGAGAGCTATAGCACAGGGAAAACCCTTGTCTGTAGAACCCTTGAATACCTAAACCTTGGGGACAGAAACATAAACAAATTAAAACATACAAGATCTATTGTCACGCAATTGTGTTCGGGTTGCCAAATCACTCCACATTTCTTCCTGGTTAAGCATTTGGGCATTTCATCACTGCAGTATTATTCGGACCGGAGTATTACTCCGCAGGTGTAAAAAAAAAGGTCTGGAATTTTTTTCACCATTATTTGAGACCTATTCCATTGGATTCATCTCTTCACCATTATCCCATTCATACATATCATTTTTCAGCAAAAGTTTTAACCCCATCTGCCCCTTTTCGGTTCCCTCATCCTCATGGCCCATACTCATAGCCAAGACTTGGAAGCTCGCTTTAATACCTTGCAATCTAGTCTCACCGAGACCCAACAAGAAGTGAAACAACTGAGTGCCAATGTTGTCACTATCAATACAACCATGCAGTCCTCAATGGAGGAAATCAAACAAGAACTGACCACCCCACTTGAATCTATCTTTTCATCACTCTGCACCAAGATTCATATCCCTACAGATAACCCTTCCTCTAACTCACCTCCACATACTAATGGTGAAGATTCCTCTCATTCCCATAACTTTCAACACCATCACTTTCAGCGTGACCTACGCCTTTCGCAGTTGGATGTGACCAAATTTAATGGCTCAGACCCCACTGGTTGGGTAAACCAAATGGAACATTATTTCTCTTTATACGGCATTACAAATGACTTGGCCAAACTCCGGTATGGTGCTCTCCATCTAGATCAAGAACGTTGGCAATGGTGGAAATGGAGAAAAACTTCTTGTCAAGGGTATATTGGTTAGCCACACTTTGTCACAGAGCTTTATGAATGTTTTGACACTGACACCAACCATTTGGGCTGTTTGAGAAAGTTGAAACAATTAGGAACAATGGAAGACTTTATAGCTGCCTTTGAGTGCCTGACTTTTAGGACGAAGGGCATGTCTGATGCCTTTTTTCGAGAGTGTTTTATCAGTGGCCTCAAGGATGATATTCGGGCCCATGTCCTCATGGCTTGGCCTCAGAGATGGGTAGAGGCTACTAAAAGAGCTAAATAAGCACAACAGGTTGTATCTTCTCAAAACCAAAAACCCTCCTTTATGCCTCGCCCTAAACCAGTAAATCCCACTACTCCCTCCACTCCACTAAAGAACCAAAAATTGACCAGGGATGAAATGGATGAACGCCAACTCAAAGGCATTTGTTATAATTGTGATGACAAATATTTCCCAGGCCACAAGTGTAAGGAACAAAAGATTTTTATGGCCATCTCCGAGGATATCTCGGAAGAGGATGTTGAAACTCCCCTTGTGTCTGAGTCACTTGAAACCACTAACATAAACCCTCCCTCAGACCCTCCCAAAGTAGAACTAGTCATTTCCCTCAATGCTCTCACTAGCTTCTCCACTCCCCAAACCCTCAAGCTAATCGATTACATCAAGCATTGAAAGATCATCATTCTGGTTGATAGTGGAACCACCCATAATTTTATTCATCATCGCATTGCCCAAGAAACTCATTGTTACATCCATGTTGTCAATAATTTCCAAATCATGATTTCCAATGGTGGCTCCATGAAATGTGGAGGGCATTGTGAAAATGTGCGTCTCCAAATTGGGGACTACCACCTAAAATCTCATATGTTTTCTATCGACATGGGCGGTTGTGACATTGTGTTGGGTGCAGAATGGCTAAGGACTTTGGGTCCCATTCTCATGGATTTTAAGGAATTAACCATGCAATTCGACCAAGAGGGCCACCAATATAAGTTTCAAGACATCACTGCTGGTTCACCTGAGATCATTAGTTCCCATCACATGGAAAAGCTTCTCTGAAAAGGTCATTCCGGTGTTATTTCCCAACTCCATGCCATACAAGCAACAAAGACACCCTCGGTGCTGCAAGACCTCCAAGCCATCCTTTCTAAACATCAAGTGGTCTTTTCCACTCCTCAAGGACTCCCTCGTTCCTGTGGTGTTCATGATCATTACATTCCCCTTGTACCCGGAAGCCTTCCTCCCAATATCCGTCCATATCATCACCCCTTTCCCAAAAAAATGAAATTGAGAAAATGGTCCAGGAAATCCTTAATGCAGGCGTTATCCTCCCTAGTATGAGCCCCTACTCTTCTTATGTAGTCATGGTCCTGAAGAAAGAAGGTTCTTGGCGAATGTGTCCTGACTTCCGTGCCCTCAACAAACTTACCATTAAAGACAAATTTCACATTCCTATCATTGATGACCTCCTGGATGAATTAAGTGGTGCCCAATTCTTTACTAAACTTGATCTTCATTCAGGCTACCACCAGATACGTATGAAAGAGGCAAACATTCCCAAGAGTGCCTTTAGAACTCATGAGGGCCACTATGAGTTTTTGGTCATGCCCTTTGGCTTGTGTAATGCCCCCTTCACCTTCCAAAGCCTCATGAATCATGTCTTCCATCCTTTTCTCTGTCATTTTGTCTTAGTTTTCTTTGATGATATCCTCATCTATAGAAAAACCTGGATAGACCATCTTTCTCATGTGGATCGCGTTCTCCATCTACTCTCTCAACACCAACTTTTCCTGAAACAGTCTAAATGTGCTTTTGGCACCTCAGAAGTAGAATACTTGGGTCATGTGGTTGGCAAGGATGGCATCAGGGTGGATCCTAAAAGATTGAATCTATTCAGACTAGCCTCACCCAAAGACTCTCAAAAGCTTGCATGGATTTCTGGGCTTAACAGGGTATTATCGAAAGTTTGTTAAGAATTATGGAAGATTGCAACATCTCTCACTGCTCTCCTAAAAAAGAACTCTTTCACTTGGACTCCAGCCACTGCTCAAGCTTTTCAAACCTTGAAGATGGCCATGTGCACCACTCTGGTCCCGGCCCTTCCTGATTTCACAAAGACCTTTGTCCTGGAATGTGATGCCTCAGGGAAAGGAATTGGTGTTGTCCTTATGCAAGAGGGTCGGTCTTTGGCCTTTACCAACAAGAAACTATCTGAAATAAATCTGGGCAAATCAATCTATGAAAAGGAAATGTTGGCTATTCTACATGTTGTTGATCTATGGCACCCTTATCTGTTGGGGCAGCGTTTCCAAATTAAGACAGACCATCAAAGCCTCAAGTATTTTCTGGAACAACGCATTTCCTCCCTAGAGCAACAAAAATGGGTGACTAAGCTATTTGGATATGATTATGAGATCATTTACAAGAAAGGCAAATACAATGTGGTTCTGGATGCACTTTCCCAAAAATATTTAGATGAATTTTTTCTCTTTCCTTCATTGTACCAGATTGGCTCCAAGCCATTCGCCAGGAATGGCTACAAGATCTCAAAAGTTTGTAGTTGATCCAACAATTGTAGTCCAATGCTCCAGCTTCCCCAGGGTACCCTTGGCTCCATGATGAGCTTCGATACAAAGGCCGTTTGTATTTAAGTAAACAATCAAAGCTTAAATCCACGGTACTTTCTATGCTTCATGCTACACCCACAGTGGGGCACTCTGGGTTCACCAAAACCTATGACAGGGTCAAGCGTTCTTTTTTCTGGGATGGTATGAAACAGGACATTCATAATTTTGTCGCTAAATGTGATGTGTGTCAACGCAACAAGGGAGAAACCGTCAAATCTCCAGGCACACTACAACCGCTTTCGATTCCACCTGCTATTTGGAAGAATATCTCTATGGATTTTATTACTGGCTTACCCAAATCAGGAAATAAATCATTCATCATGGTGGTTGTTGATCGCCTTTCCAGGTATGCTCATTTATGCTCTCTTCAACACCCATTTACAGCATCCATGGTGGCTCAAATTTTCATGGATTAGGTATTCAAGCTTCATGGCATGCCACACTCTATTGTTTCTGATCGCGGCCCAACTTTCACAAGAAATTTTTTGGCAAGAATTGTTCAAGCTACAAGGCACCCAATTGCATCTTAGCACAACTTATCATCCCCATACTGATGGTCAAACGAAAGTTTTCAACAGATGTTTGGAAACATATTTGAGGTGTTTCTCCTTGGAAAAGAAAAATCAGTGGGCTCAATGGTTACCCCTAGTTGAATGGTGGTACAACACTTCATACCATACAACTACATGCATGACTCCTTTTGAAGCGGTATATGGCCAGAATCCATCTTCAGTTCTCTCATACTTACTTGGTGCCTCGAAGGTCCAGGTGGTTGACCAAACACTTAAAGCTCGAGAGGATATTCTCCGTACCCTCAAAGAGAATTTGGTCATGGCACAGAATCGCATGAAGCAACAAGCAAATCAAGGTCTCTTTGAACATCAATTTGCTGAAGAGGATCAGGTATTTTTCGACTGCAACCTTACAAGCAAACTTCCCTCAAGGACAAGCATTGTCAGAAGCTAGCGCCCATATTTTATGGTCCTTATACCATTCTCAAGTGTGTGGGACAAGTAGCCTATCAGTTAGCTTTTCCTAGTCATTCGAAGCTACATCATGTTTTTCATGTTTCATGCTTAAAGAAGGTGATTGGAACTAAGTGCCAAATTCAAACCAACCTTCCCGAGTTAGCTGAAGAAGGATCCATTTGGCTACAACCACAAGCAGTTTTGGACCAACGTGAGTGTCGCCTGCGTCAGAGAACCATCAAGGAAGTGTTAGTCCAGTGGAAAGATACAACTCTAGCAGACGCCACTTGGGAACCAACTACCATTATGTAGCAATTTCCACATCTCAAGCCTTGAGGACAAGGCTGTTTTTAAGGGGGCGGACATGTTAGGGTCCTAATGCGCACATAGGTAGAACAATATATTCCGATGTAATAAAGGTCAATATTAATAAGGCCTTGAAATAAAATAGAATAAGTCGAATATAAGAAGACCTAATAGAAGCTTCCGCTTCTAGAAGGATCTTCCTCTAGATGCTTCTTTTGATAGACATATTTAGTGTAAATAGGAGTCGAGGGTATGATAACTCTAGTTTGGATATTATTGTAATAGAGCTCTGCTCAACTGGAGGTTTCCCCATCGAAGAGGCCCATGAACATTGATTTCAGAATCAAAGAGTTATTTTTGTTGTTGTTCTTATATCATTTCAATGCTATTGTGGTGATTGTTTTGGTTATATTGTTGTTAATCTGCCATTTCTAGCATTTCATTTCTGTTCTGCATACTTTTTATATCTAGTATATTACAGGATGCCTTGAAAGATCAAAGGAAGAAGGATGGAAAGGCAATGTTTTACATACATCAAGCCATGCATGAAAGCATACTCCCAAGAGTTGCATCAACAAAGCAAGCCAAGGAAGCATGGGACATATTACAAAATTCATATCAAGGTATGGATAAAGTCAAGACTTCAAAACTACAAATTCTTAGAAGAGATTTTGAAACTCTGTCAATGAAAGACACAGATTCAGTAGATTCATTTTATACCCATGTTATTGGCCTCATAAATCAGATTAAGTCTCATGGAGAAACCATAGAAGATAGGAAGGTTGTTGAGAAGGTACTTAGGAGTCTTCCTCCTAAATTTGATACTCTTGTTGTGACCCTAGAAGAGAGCAAGGACCTGAGTCAGTTTAGTCTAGATGAACTGCAAGATTCCCTCATTAATTATGAACACAGATTAAATAGGTCAAATATTTCATTAGAGAATGCATTTTCCACGTAGTCATTTATAAGTCGTGGAAGAGGAAGGGGGAGAGCTAACTCTAGAGGTAGAAGAAAAAGTTCTGCTAGAGGTGGACGCAGTAGCAGCCCTGGAAATACTGGTGGAAGAGGTCAAAATCCAAATAACAATCAACCAAGTAATCAAAAATTTGATAAATCAAAGATTAAGTTCCATTACTATAAAAAGTATGGGAATTGTGCATATGAGTGCAGGAAGAGACAGTATAATCAGAAAAAGCAAGGTCAAGATCAGTCACAGAGTGAAAATAGTCCCTCCAGCCCTATGTTTATGGTGCGTGATGAAGAAATTCCTATAATTTCCCCAGTTAAATGCAATGTTGCTGAAGAAAGTCCATGTGACATATGGTATCTAGATTCAGGCTGTAGTAATCAAATGAAAAGAAAATTAGAGTTGTTTTCTAGTTTGGATAAGTCAATTCAAACTAAAGTTACACTTGGAACAAATATCCAAGTCACTGTCTTAGGCAAAGGCAGTGTTAACATTTTAACCAAAAAAGGAGAGAAAAAAGTTATGCCTGATGTATATTATGTTTCTTGTCTAAAACATAATTTGATGAGCACATGACAGCTGTTACAGAAAGGTTACATAATCTACATGGAAGATAATCACTGTGTGATTATGGACAAATATCCAAGCAATCAACTTATTGCAAGAACTCAGATGAAAAGAAAAAAAATGTTTCCATTAACATTGAAACCAACCATGAAGAGAAAAAAAACTCAAGCTGTCTATGACACAAAATATGCGAAATCTGACACTGTATTCAAAGCAGGAAGTGAAGAAGTAGGTGTGCACAGTCCCAAGGAAGGAAAAGTTAGTGCACGTAGTTTCAAGAAAGAAGAAGACAATGGTGCAAAGATGCAGACAACATTTCAATCTGAGGTGCAAGATGATTCCTGGCTATGGCATTTCATATTTGGACATTTGAACTTTTGAGGTCTGAATTTTCTACATACAAAGTAAATGGTGAAAGGTTTTCCATTAATTGAAAAACCAAAAAGGATATGTGAAGGTTGTATCTTTGGAAAGCAACATAGAGAATTATTTCCAGTTGGAAAGTCATACAGAGCAAAATATCCACTGGAAATTGTACACTCATACATCTGTGGACCAATGCAAACACCATCTATAGGAGGCAATAAATATTTTCTTACATTCATTGATAATTTCTCAAGAAAAACATGGATTTATTTCTTAAAACATAAATCTGACGCATTGGGTTGTTTTCAACAATTCAAATCACTTGTAGAGAAGCATAGTGGTTATTACATCAAGGTTCTAAGAACTGACAGTGGAGGATAATATGTTTCAAGAGAGTTTCATAACTTTTGTAAAGTTCATGGCATTTACAAGAAATTCACTGCACAATATACACCACAATAGAATGGTGTCGCAGAGAGGAAGAATCGAACCATCATGGAAATGGAACACAGTATGTTGGTAGCCAAACATTTGTCAAATGAGTATTGGGGTGAGGCAGTAGAAACTACAGTGTACATTATGAACATATGTCCGACAAAGAGTGTGAGAAACAAAGTTCCTCAAGAAGCCTGGACATGTATGAATCATAATGTGGCGCACTTAAAAGTTTTTCGTTGTGTCACATACACACATGTTCCAGATGAGTTGAGAAATAAGCTAGATAACAAAGGACATAAATGTATATTTTTTGGATACTCTGAAGATACAAAAGCATACAAGTTGTATGATCCTATTACAAGAAAAGTTATAATTAGTCACAATGTTCAATTTGTGGAGAATGAAGCATGGGATGGAAGCATAGAAAGAACAATGAAAATCATTGATGATATTGGGCATGATGACACAGAAGAAGAAGTGGTTCAAACACTAGTTATAAGTTAGTGCACAGTTCCTTCTACACCAGGAACTGTGACATAAATCACAACACAGACTACTCCAGTGAGATCTGCAGGTGCACAGTCCACACCGAGAGCGCAACAAACTCCAGCAAGAAGTCCAAGTAGTTCTACATCTACAGATCCAACATTAGCAAGTTTGTTACCAAGGAAGACAATAAGTCTGTGCAACATCTATAATGTTGACACAACAAATTCATTTTCAGTTTTTTCTCTGTTTTCACAAATAGATTATCATTTAACGTTTGAAGAAGCTGTCAAAGATGATATATGGGCACAACCCATGGATGAAGAAATTAAATGCATAGATAATAATCAGACATGGAAGTTGGTAGATGTACCCGAGGACAAGGATGTGATAAGTGTCAAGTGGATTTATAAAACCAAGCAATATGCAGATGGAAATGTGTAGAATCACAAGGCAAGGTTGCGCGCATGGACATAGTCAGAACTATATTGGCCATTTCTGTGCAGAATAAATGGCTTGTTTATCAAATGGACATAAAGTCTTCTTTTTTGAATGGACATTTAGAAGAAGCATATGTGGAACAACCACAAGGCTATGAGATCCCAGGACAAGAGAACAAATTATACATATTAAAGAAGGAACTGTATGGATTAAAGCAAGATCCTAGAGCTTGGTATAGTCGCATAGATTCCTACATCACATAGAATGGATTTCAGAGAAGTGAATCTGAGCCAACGCTATACATCAAATAAAATCAACAAGGTAACATGTTAATTGTTTGATTATATGTAGATGATTTGATTTTTACAGGTGATTTTGACATAGAAGAATTTAAGTCAGTCAAGAAGAATGAATTTGAAATGACTAATTTGGGGCTTATGAGATATTTTTTGCGTATTGAAGTTCATTAGTCCAAGTCTGGTATATTTATTTCACAATATAAGTATGTGCATGAAATTTTGAAAAGATTCAATATGATAAATTCCAAAGCAGCCCCAACACTTGTCATAAAAGTATTGAAGATAAGCAAAGAAGATGAAGGATCTAAGGTGGATCCCACACTATTTAAAAGAATGGTAGGTAGTCTTATGTATCTGACAGCAACAAGACCTGATATTATGTATGGAGTGAGCTCGATTTCAAGGTTCATGGAAACTGCAAAAGAATCACATTGGAAGGAAGGAAAAATAATTCTGAGATATGTGAATGGAACAGAAGATTTTGGCATTAAGTATTCTACTTCAGAAGATTTCAGACTTATTGGATACACTGATAGTGATTGTGGAGGCAACATAGATGACAAGAAAAGTACCTATGGGTACACATTTCATTTTTGAACAGGTATAGTGTCATGGGCATCAAGGAAGCAACCCATGGTGACTCTTTATTCAACAGAAGCGGAGTACGTCGCAGCTACAACCATAGCTTATCAAGATATGTGGATGAGAAGAATGTTCAAATATTTGTTGCAGGAACAACATGAACCAACTACAATATTTTGTGACAACAATTCAACCATAATGTTATCAAAGAATCATGTGTTTCAAAAGAAAACCAAGAACATTGATACACGGTATCATTTTATCAGAGAATTAGTGAATAACAAAGAATTTTGCTTAGAATTTTGCAGGTCTAAAGAAAAAGTCGCAGATATTTTTACAAAGGCTTTGCAAGGGATGCATTTCAGAGACTGCACAATTGTTTGGGAGTCGGAACAGTGACAAATGTTTGACAATTCATGTCAATATGATTTTTTGATGTAAATTTTTGTGTTTTTGCAAACTCACCTACTTATAATTAAGGTGGAGTGTTGGAGATATTAATTACAAGTCATGAGCCTCACACTTATGCAGACTTTGTTTTTCATGGAAAGAAAAGACGTTAGTCTATCAGACACATCAAGAAAGAGTGCTAGCAGGAGCTTATTTAATGAGCCGATCTTTATCTTTCTCGAGCTCTGTTATGCAGATGAGAGTCAGTCGAAATTTATTGTCATCTTTAATGTTTTAGTCAGTTTTACTTCTACAGGAAGTTTTTGGTCTCAGTCTATATAAGTCCGAGTGTGTAAGTAGTTGATAAGGAATGTAATAGTTGATAGAGAGAAGCAGTAGCAGCTGTGAGGAGTCTGAGAAGTCTGAGAGCACAAGCTATGGATTTTTGCAAGATTCCAGAAGTTGTTCATAAATTGTTGGAGCCGAAACTCGACATTGTTTTGTATTTTGTATTAGTGCACGATGCCCAAGTTATTAATATCAAGTATTTTGTGTGTTGACAAATCCATGTGTATGACTGAATTATGTTATGTTTGAGAGTTCATATGCTAAGTATAACAGAATGTTGATTTTGTGTCAAGAAATAGTTTATTATGTGTTATCGTCGTAGTGCACAGTAAATCATGTAGTCTGTGAACTGCGTGGTAAGTCTTGAGAGGTTCAATGACGAATAATTGAACTGTGCTATGCAGAGTTTGTCTGTGCATTGTAAATCCGAGAATATGGACAATCTTGAAGAGTTACTAGTATATAGTTGTCCTTCGAAAAAATTGTCATTCAAAAAAGTTGAAAGAGAAGGAGAAACGTCACCAGAATCAAGAGGGCGAAGAGTGTTTCGTAAATTGGATTCTTCCATTAATAGATGGATGTTTAACCTTAACACTTACTCATGTTAATTTCAAATATCGTAGAAGTGTCCTTTCCTTGGGGTGTTTTCCCTAACCTTCAACATATCGAAATTGAGAATTCTTATGATCTTCAGAACGTTGGAATATTTCCAACAACACTAGTAAAGCTAGAGTTGGTTGACATGAGTTGCAAGATCTTGAAATGTTGACATCTTTGGAGAGGTTGGATGCTTCTTCATGTGGGAAGTTGAAGAGCATAGAGGATTTGGCGTGACTGGCAAAACTTGAAGTGATAAATGTGGAATATTTCCTTGAGTTGGAACAACTAATAAATAGTGAACGTTTGATGTCCTTGAGGAAGCTTAATGTATCTGGTTGTCCCAAACTGCACTAGGACGGAGGAGTATTAGAGTAGCTACTCCAAAAATTGAACAATGATGCCATCATATGAAAATCGAATTTCACAATCATAACTATTTCATAATTACAATCTTAGCCGTTGGTGAATACTGTAAGTTGTAGACATAATTCTTCCATTCAACATGAATATTGTAGAGAGTTTTTCATTTAACATGAATATTTAAAAGTAATTACAAAATAAACACAAAATAATGTAATTATGTTAAAGATATTTTTAAATTATAAAAAAATATATTATACATTAAAAAAAAAAGTTATACACTAATAAATATTTGAGGTAAAATAAATTAAAGATGTAAATGTAAATTTTTGTAACTTTAACTTGGATCTCGATTTTCATATTTTTCACTTCTATATTATTCCCTTACTCTTCACTTCTGTATTATCCCCTTACTCTTCACTTCTGTTTTATCCCCTATGTTTGTTTTCTTTGTAATAGCCATATTCTCATAACGCATCACCATACACATGAGCTATGATGGAGTAGAAGATGTGCTCGTTTGTTGGCACTCAAGGGCTATGCTAGGATTCACTCTAAAATGTACAATGATTAGTGATTTGCAAAAGCATTTCGTTCTCGTGGATTTCCTAAACAATATTAGTAGTGAAATCCAAGATGAAAATAAATCAATTGGAGACCTTATTTCTTGAGACATAGGAAATGCCATCATTGAATAGAATTTCAATGGAAATTCTCGCTCTAGAATATCCAAATATAAATTAGCACGTGGTGGCTAAGGGGGAGTTGTAACATTCTCATTAAGAGTTCATGATGTTCAATATAAATTAAGAGGTCATAGGCAACGATATGGCTATGGCGTGAAGGTTTGTGAATCCAATTAGCATTCTTGCTAGGATTCAAGGGTGTTCAAATATAATTTGGAAGATAAGTTATGGTTCACACATAAAGGTTTGTCACTTTGAATTATTTGGTATTAGCGTCCTAATTTGACCGTGCTTGTTGTTTCAATTAACGTGTTCAAGTGGAAAAAGATTGAAAAGTTATTTATTTGTTCATGAAAAATGTTATGTTACTAAAGTTTATATTAATAAAAATTACATTTACAAATTATGGAAACTTACTAATTATGGTTTAGTTATTTTAATTTTTTAAATTGTGAGAGGATGTCATTTTTGTTTATGTGTACATAATGAGTGACTACACTAATGTATGAAAACTTGTTGAAGTAACATTCTTGTTAAAACTTTAGGATGTTTAAACAAAAATTAGTAGAAATTCAGTCTCGAGTGGTAGCTCAATTGGTCTAGAGTGATACATGAGTTTTTCATTCTTGTTGTTGGTCACGGGTTCGACTCTCTTGATTCCCCTGATTCAAGACCTCATAATCAAGGTCAATGATTTACCTCGCTTACCATCCATGAAAAATGGAGAAGTATTCGAAGAATCTTCCACGAGCACATTTCCTCGAAAATTGTTTTAGTAGAAATGGGTTATGGCTCCAACATGAAGGTTTGTGAATCCTATATGTCAATTCTACATGAGAATAGGGTACTATAAATATAACCCAATATATAGATATCATTATCCCATGGATACAACTACTAGAAGTTTATTGAAGGATGTAAGATCTCAAAGATGGGGATAAAGTTGAAGGCCAAATTTGTAAGTTATGAGGGGCCATAAAATCACTGATTCAATGCTCCCATTACACTTGTAGGAAAATATTTATTCTTTGTGTCCATGTTTTGATATCCCTTTTTATCCCACCAAGTTGAAATTCTCCTTACTCATTCTTAAAGTGGATGAAGACTGCGAATTTAATTAACATAAGGTGAATCTCAACAACAATGACCTTCTCCATATGTTTTTTTAGCATCAATATTTTTGATGTCATTACTCTCTCTTACTTCATATTGATATATTCCTACCAATTATTTACTATGTTAATTCTATTTGGTAGCACCTCCTTCATTTATCCCATGTCTTTATGCAATCTCTCCCACTCTTTATTGTGCACAAAGGGCCAACAAATTTCCATTCTGACTTGAGTATGTAGCTCGTTATAAGATGGGTAAGATGATGAAAAGCACTTGTAAATTTGCTACTATCAAGCTATACTCCTCTCGACTTCCCTTATCTATCTAATTCATTGACTTCCCTTATCTATCTAATCCATTGATTCATCCCTTTTCCTCCATACCAACTAGTCCCTAATATGTAAATGTTATTAGGAACCAAACCTCTATATCTATATATGGATTTCCAAAAACTCTCTCTTGAAAACAACAAATATAGTAAAAAATGAAGTTGAAGCACTAGAGACCGAAACATCTATAGATGGATTTCCAAAAATTCTCTTTTGAAAACAACAAATATAGTAAAAAATGAAGTTGAAGCACTAGAGACCGAAACCAAGTCTCAAGGTATCATAAATAAACATCATTAAGGAGTTTAGGGTGTGAGATATTTTCCTGGTTCTCTAAAATTTGTTTAACCACATGGCATGTGAGGAGGCCTATACAACCCATACTTATAAATAAGTAAATAAATATTTATATAATAAATAGAATGTATAACGTCACTAGCCCTAACCAACTTGGGAGAAAAGAACCCCAGATATACCTTTCTAATTGATATTTATCTCGTTCTCTACAATTTGTTTCACTTAAGGGCATGTTAAGAGGCCTATACACATTGGAAATATAAATGCCATAGGAGATTTCACAACTCTAGCCTAGGAACTATACCATCAGAGACTTGGTTCATATGACAAGGCACCTTAACTTATGAGAGGGGTTAATAAATGGCTCCACCATAAGATTATGTGGTAACATCGATATGTGTTGGCACTTGCTAGCGTCATGACCGTTGCACCGAGGAAGGCTCAACTAACAAGGCCTTCTCTTTGACAACAATACGAAGAAAGGAGGGAGATACATGCCCTCGAGATATGTTTGTAATGAAGGGTTGGCATATCATAATGGAGGAAGGAGGCCCTCGAGATACTGATATAGATTATATGGCCATCCCATTACTAGATATTCTCCACAACATGTGTGTAATCTAGGTGCACTTGGCACTATCTTTCCTTTCTTAATTACCTTGATGCTAATTTAACTATTCTCACAAGAAATATTCCACCTTAAACAACAACTTATTGGTATAAGATATTGGTAACTATAATTTGGGTTTCAATAGAGATTGATGGTAGAAATTTTGATTTGTATAGAGTTGAAGTTGATGCCTCATTTGTTGTATTCTAGAAAATTATTTGTACATCCAATATTTTTACAAAATGCTTTTGTGCTAATTTGTTGAGATGGTAAATTTGGTTGTTTTGTGGGCCAATTAGGATCCCTTTGATTTTATGGAAGAGTTTTAAGAATAAAATATATTTTTTAATGAACTTTGAGACCTACTTTGTCTAGGACCTATTTTCTTAGAATAAAACTGATTATGGCAACATGTGTTCAAGGAGTTTAAACATGATTATGGCAACATGTGTTCGAAGGGTTGGAACCAGGGTCCGAGCACTAAAAGTACTTTGAAAATGCATTTGTCCATTGAATCTGGGCTAAAATTGAAATAGTCTTTTTTTTTTGAAAATGTGATAGAAAATAATTAATATATGGTATTGGTATTTAGATAGATGTGAAGTTGATAGGATTTGTATTGTATCTTAGCAACTAATACTTACATAAACAACTAAAGCAAATATTTCGTACATTGGATTTTGAAAAATGATATTAGAAATTTCAATTTTTCATGTAGTAAATTTTGCTTCTTTTTTCGTCAATTTCATTTTAAGTGTATTTTTCATAGTTCTTGTAAACTTTGGTAAAGCGTTTTAACTAGAATTTTAATAGTTTGTGATTGATCAAGAGCACATCACATTTGTGGATAAAATGAAGTAACTTCAATATTTTTTAAGAACTAATTAAGTTTGCATATTCATGTTGTCTTGTCCATAGTTTATGTTAGTGTAATCCTAACTAAAGTTAATAGTTGTATGTTTTTTCTTCATTATTGAATTCCATGTCAATTTTCATAAGGAAATTATCGCACATACAAATTCTTATAAATCACTTTATTGTAATTAACTGGTTATATGAGAGACAATGGTAGGGGGCTCATAGATCGTTGTATGCTTATTATCACTACTTATACCCAATGGATGCAAGAGACACCATCAGGATAAAACTATATGAAATGTTGTAGAAAAAAAATGATTGGCTCTCCTCGTCTCAATGGCCTTAGAAAGCTTGAGAAAAGATTGAGGGGTCACTTGCACCATAATCTCAATCATAATGATGACTAAAAATTCTATATCATTTAAAGGTTTCTGAGTTATGTGCTCCCTTGAGTGTTGAAACATCCCTTTGTGTTTTTTTCTTTCAAAAAATGTCAATGTGTTAAGAATGCACAATATTTCAAATCAATGATTAGGTAAAAGAGAGAAGGATTTGTCATATTTTTAATATGGACTGGTGCAAGCTAATGTTGTTAATGTTTCCTTCTCATGATACGCTAGTTTTTATGAAAATATGAAGAAAAAAAATAATCTATTGAGTCAAATAAAATTATTATAGGTACATGCATTACTTATTAGAATATGGTGTAAAAATATGAAAATGTAGGAAATTGAATAAGCTTTCAGAATATATATTATTTATTTATGGAAAATTTGTATAACTAAGAAAAATTCATGTTCTTCTAACATTGGTACATGTTATTTTTTCTCTAAAATATAATGCATATGTTTGCGTTAAGAGAATGGTTTAGTATCAAAATAATGGAATTTATTGAAACAAATGTGTACAGTTGTAGATAACAATTGGTTCTTGTGTGACACTATTTTCCCATATTTTTGCTAATTTATATTTTTAAAAATTAATAAGGGTGAGTGCAAGCTAATGATGGTCCCTCATGACACGTTAGTGGCAATGCAAACCTGGAAAAACAACAATTTGTTAACGTGGAGCGATTATTCAAGGTACTTTTACAATGAATTTTAATATGGTGTAAGAATATGAAACATAGGAAATTGAATTAGCTTTCCGAATATACAACTTTTATTCATAAACATTGTGAATAACTAGGTCAAATTTGATATTTTCTAAAAGTGGTATCTTATTTTTCCAACAAAATATAAGGTATATGTTTTCGTTCGTGTGGGTGTTGAGTGTCTTAATGATGGAATTTAGTTCCAAAAACTTGTATACTTGTAGAGAACCCATTTTTCCCGTGCCATGTATTTTTTTTAAATTTTAATATTAATTTTATATTTTTTTTAAATTATCAAAGTCAATATATGCTTGAAATTACAATGTCTTTTGTTCATGCAGGCTAAAAGGGTCTTAAAATGATCAAAACATTTTATTTTTTTTAGATTGTAGGTATCGGTCTCATATTGTGCCGCATATAACTTATTTGAGAAATGGTTAAGCCGAGAAAAATTTATAGAAGAAATAAGAGGTACGTATTCTAGGATTTTGATACATGTGAAGACAAAAATAGATTAAAAATAATAATTTAAAAAAAAATTATATTTTTGAAATCTGCATAGCCGACTCGATCTATGTTTATAATTTCATCAACAACTAAATTTTTTAGCCTATAGAAAAATAACGTCAAAGACAAAGATATAGAGGGGTATTCACAAAAATGGAGATTTTTATGAATTTGCGGACCAAACCACTAGGTTTGTCATTCAGAACCTAAGTATGATCCAAGCAAGTCAGCATACACCTTGTCAATCCCTCCCAAAAAATTTGAATTCAAACAAGCATGCATGCACTCTAGGAATGTGTGCACGCTCTAGAGTGTGTGCGCTCTCCCAGAGCGTGCGGTTTGCATGCTCCTAAAAATAATTTCCTTCCTTCTCTATCTTTGTCCTCCGTCTCCTACATCTACCCCCCCCCATTTCTATTTCACTCTCACTCTCCCTCTGTACCCCCCCTGTCTATCTCCCTCTCTCTCGCTCACAGTCCTATACATGGTAAGACCTAGACATGGCAAGATTTAGACATCACAAGGAATGGAAAGACCTAGAGCTAGACCTTACCTTGACATGCCTCAGACTCTCACACCCAATCCCTCTGTTAAAAAAAAAAATTCCTCACCCCATGCAACTTGCTTGGATGACCTTTTCATTTCCCTATGCAGACTTGAAGTCCTCTTTTGTAACTTCTAGAGCTAAAAAAACACATTTTTCCATATATACATGCCCTATCAGTTAGACAACAAGCGTATACGCAGGTTGCTCCACTACAAACCGCGTACATCGGGTTTGGTGCTCAAAATTAAAAATTATGTTGGGTTTCCATGCCATGTCATGGGATCCATGATCCTTGACCTTCTATATACTGGAAACGCTCCAACTCCACCCTTCGGTTCTATTTGAAGGCTATAAATTGAGCCATATCCAAACCTTGGAAAGAGGAGAGAATTCAACTCTGAGAGCAAAGATACTCTAGAGAAATTTCACTTCATATTGAGTCTGCATCCCTTTATCCTTGAAAGTATAAACTCATTGTTCAACCCCCAAGCTCTTCCTTCTTTGTGATGGAGAACCTCATTGTCTCCGTTATATGAGACCGCCTTTGGTGGAGGATTGAAGTGGTGGAGGCCCAGCTAGAGGTACTTAGTTTCTCGGTTCCAATATGTGCCGGTACAAAAGTTTGACACATATATACTTTTGTTGATTATTCTAATAGAAATACTCTTTTCTCGTCCGATTGATATCTTGCAAATATTTGAATTATTATTCCATGGGCATATTTGTGATGAATGTTAATGGATTATGCTAATTTATATGATAACACTATAATAATAATAATAATAATAATAATAATAATAATAATAATATATTTTTAAGGTCAAGGCCAAGACATACACCAAATTGGTGTATGAGACCCCCTCCGCCCAATGATTTGACTAGTAAAGTAAGTCTACGGAGGTATACATACCCTACCCCCCTCTAGACTTGAACTTGTGACCTCTTAAGAGGAAGCACACGTTCTTAACAATTAGGCCCACTCAGGTTGTATATATCACCATATGCTTGCGTATATTGGTTGTTCAAGACAAGTTGTAGGTATAAATCTTTGAGTTGCGTGCTCAATGGTGGTCTTCATCAAACGTCCAGATGAGGTAGGATTTTGGCCTTGTATTGTTAGCATTTCGTTTACACAACATACTTTGGATTAGAGTTGATTTATGCATTTCATTCTGTCTGTTGTGGTTTACCCCATGCCATAGAGAGATTTTCCTCGTAGTAGAATTGACGACCATACTAGGGATTGATCTTCTTTTTGGGGGTTTGGAGTGTGTTCTCCTTGATTTTCTCTCTGTTATCCTGAGTTTCCTTGTCTCTTGATTGCTTGAAAACCTATTTTTACTTTTCATCTGAGTTTCTTGGCTTAACCCTTTCCCTGTCAATGTTTTTCTATATATACACATTTTTTTTCCGTGGCAGACACATACATACGTGAGTTGTCTTTCATTAGGGAGCATACATATGCGATTTTTTCTTAAACAATCACGTACATAAACTATTTAGTCTTTCTGGCTGGGTTTGGTGTTTGCTGGGTGAGTTTGGTTGGTTGCTGAGTCTTCTTGGGTCTCTATCCTAACTGTTAAGTGCTTACAGAGTGATAGGAAACCTTCTTATTGTTGAATTTTCAGGCGATATTCTTTCTTATCATATTTTTCACTCGTTGTCCTTGCATCTTGGTCTGAGCATTTTCTTCTTGGTATCCTTCTTGGATTGTCTCTTTTTTCTTGTAGTAGGGTCTATATGTGAAGCTTCTATTTAGTCCTTGCATTTTCTTTTTTTTATATCGAAAATACAAAAAACAAATATTATTTTGCATTATGGCATTTTCTCTTTTGACTACTTTGCATTGATTTTGGCACATGTGGAGAGATTGCATTTAATTGAAATTGTAGAAATTGCATTGAAAGTTTCATTTAGAAGCTTACCATCTCTTTAGAATTCAAGTTGAGTACTTAGCAGTTTTTTTATATTCACTTCTTTTATATGATGAATCATAATAACATCAGTTTCACGACCACACCTCTTGAGTAAGAATAAGTCATTAAAAGTAACGTTGATTAACTAGAATTGATTAGAAACGATTTTATTTTTCAGAGTACACAAACAACTATAGGACATAGTGATCCAGATTATTTTCGGCACGAAATGAGATCGGAGATATAATAAAGAAATGCACAGATATATCGCAGATATTCAATACTATAACAGAAATGTATCAGAGATGCAACCATAAATACATATATACAGTAATACGTGATTTATATTAATGAAATAAATGTACAGAGACTGTAAAAATACAGAGTGAAAGACTCGCTAGAATGGTGGCAGCTTATCTCTAAGAAGAGATGTGGCAGTAGCGCGCATTCGCAAGAAGATGATTACAATGAGGCTTTGAAGGCCTTTTTACAATAAGCGAGAATTCCAAAAGTCCTCAACATCCAAAAACCTAACCCTAGGATATGAAGCGCCAAAAGTCATGTGGGCCCTGTTTGGGTAAGTGAGTACATCAACTTCCCGGGGTCGTAACTTTTGCATACGATCTTCGTTTTAGGTGTGTGATAGCTCATTGGAAAGGTATTGTTGAGGAGATTCATTTTGGGGGATCAGTCATGCCTTCGACTATAATTGAGAAACTAGATCTCAAAAAAACTTCATTTAGGCCCTTAAAATGGCCCCAAAAGTTAAAACCTGCTAAAAATAGTAAATTGCCAAAATTGGCAGAAAATTGTTTTTAGCCAGCCGGAAAAGGTAGGTGGCCATCGATATCCACCTGGATCAATCCTCCCTCCTTAGGAAGCAATGGTATCCATTGCATTGAGTTCCCGGGGGAGAGGGAAAAGCGTTTGTTGAATCTGCATCTTGGTGGGCTGCTTATCTTGCTGGAGACGTCGCGCTGCTCAGTTTGTGGAAATCTGTCACGAACTTGTTGGGGTTGAGGTTGTTCAACAAGTCAAGATGCACAAGAGGACGATGTGTAGAAGGAATCTTTTCGCTTTGCGGAAACCTTGTCGACTTGCTTTTGTTAGATAGAAGGTGCGGGGGGCGAGGTTGTAGTGGTTGCAGTGTCCTTCTGTTCCCCTTTTGAACAGAGTGTGAAGAAGCTGAATTTTGTAGTATGAGATACATATCCACTTGGATCACATAGGGCCTTGGAATAGGATTTTTGTGAGTGAACTTATCCAAGGATATTAAACTAAACACATGTGTCTGACCACGGAGTGGTGAAACCCATTGTGTAATTAGTGACGCTAGGAGGCTTTGGTCACACCAGAGTTAAGCACGAGGTTGTGTGAAGTTGGTTGCAGAGGTATCCCTCTAATACCTTATTAGCGTTAGAGATATTTCTGGGGTTCTATTCATATTTTGGGATCTTGCTAGTACCTTTACCTCCGTGAGAGGCGGTGATTTCAATATTTCAGGCTTTGTTACCCTGCCTATACGGTGTACCGAAGATATGAATGTTCGCCTGCGCATTGGTTATATTGTGGTGACTCTATATGCTTAACATAGGTATCCACATAGGTTACTTGTAGAGATTATTCTGCAAGTACCCTGAGTCATATAAGGGTCAGACAACACACAACCATTATGGAGGATTACCTCTCTGGGGGGATCTGACCGACTGCGTTGTTAAGCCCATGAGGGCCCTTATTATTGATTCTGATACCCCCAATATTTTGAAGGGATTATCAGGCCACTCTTGGGCGAGGCATACCTACTTTAGTGAGAGAGGCCCCTCTTCAACCATTATATCATGTTTGTGTGCATTTGTCCCTTTTTGTTTATTTTGGTGTGCTCTCTGATTGTTAGTTAGCCCTAGGAATTGGTTTTATATCTCTATTCTTGAGTCATTGTGGAGCAAGACCATCTTCCTCGCAGGTCTTGTCGTTTGTTGAAGTTACCACCGCATCTTTATTTTTTACCGAAGTTTCCTTCTAAAAGGCGTAAAGTTAATAAACGTGGTAAATATATCTCCACCTCCCAGACTTTTGATTATCCAATTATGAGTATTGAGTCAAATCCGAATGAAACAGGGAGTCCCTCCTATACCTTCTGTGATTAGTGGTATCCCTTCGACTCCTTCATCCACGATGGTTAGAGTGTTGGAGATTCTCGTTCCTACTGCTACCCAACTTGTGGTTTCTACTCGACCCATAAGAATGAACACTTTCGGGTCTATTTTTGGTATTCCAGGATACAATTCTCAGTCGATACCTTCAGTCTCTAACCCTTTTTCTTTTGATATGCCCAATATGACGTCACAACTTTCATCCTCTATTCCAGTGACTAATGCAAACCCTAGTTTTGGACCTAGGGGCATGGCTCCTTCACATGCTACTCTCTCATTTGGTGGAGGTCATATTCCCCATCCAAATCCTATGGTGGGAGGTCAACCTCCTTTTTCTTCTGGGTCTAATCCTAGTCTTAATGCTCCTGGATGGAGTACTCAACCGGGCGGACAAGGAACTTCCTATATTATGTCCTTTACCCCTCCTTCCACCATGATGATTCCGACAAACACATTTGTTATGATGAATCCTCCTCTGTCCTCCGGAGTTCCACCCAGAGGAAGTCATTTCCACGCTATGGGAAACCCCTAGCCTGGAGCTCCTCCCAATGGGGGCAGTGTTTATAAACCTCATTATGTTGCCTCCGCAGGTATGGCTCCCATACAACATTTTATGAATCAGTTTGGAGGAGTATATTACCCTACCAGACAGGGCCATGGTATCCACCAGAACCCTAGATGTCCTGCAATCCCTCAACACCAATCTTTCCTGGGATCATCGGCTCAGATGCTACAACCACGACTCCCTTTTATTGACATGCTTAATCTGCCAAATTTTTCAAGATTAATGAATGACCCGGTGCGTCACGATCCGTCATGGCCCCCCGTCCCCACCAAACTTCCTTCGGACATTCCAAAATTCAAAGGAAAGACTAGCGAGGATCCGGGTGATCATGTTACTACTTTTCATCTTTGGTGCAAAATGGTACATTGAGCTACCGAGAGGAACATACAAAAATTTTCATCAGATGGTTTTGGTCTTTCTCAACTACTTCCAGTTGCCAGTTCATTACAATTCTGGCATAGAAATTTTTTTGGCCCTCCACCAAGATAAAGCCATGCATATCTCATACCATATCCAAGAGTGGCATAGATGGAAGAGGTTGATCAAAGCCTACATTCTTCCATAGTTTCTATTGGAATGGTTCCTTAAGTCCTGATTTCCTTATATTTCGAAGTATGTCTCTACATCCAGAGTAACATCTAAGGAAGAAGCTATTTTCAAATCCCAGCAATTGGACCTCATATATGCTCAATCTGGGATGTTGTATGAAATTCTTCCTGACGCACTGTGGTCAAACTACAACCCTAGAAAAAATCATGGGCCTCATGTCGATCGAATCATAGGCTCCGCAAATGATAAGTCTACAGATTTGGTGACAAACCAGTTGAAATATTTGTCTCTAAGCCAGCTTGTAGAAGGACAAGCTTCGACTTCTTTCTCCACTCCCACTCAGTTGGTAGATGTGCATTATGTATAGTCGTCGACCAACCCAAATGGTAACCAGCAACTAGGAGGGAATAGAAAGAAAGGATGAGGTAATAATCACAAGGGTGGGATAAATAATAACAAAGCCAAGGAAAACGCTAACAATGATAGATCGAATAATAATGTTGGTGAGGGAAAGAAAGAAAAATGGAAGGTTAAGTTTCTTTGTAAACTTTGTAAAGATGATCACCTTACCCATCTATGCCCCAAAATCGAGGAATCCTCGAGGTTGTTATCACAGTCACCCATTGTAATAACCAATCCATTTCCACATAATCAACACATGGCCTCGGGGGCCTCTAGCACTAAAAATGCGTCGATCAGGGGTCAAAACCCCTCAGCACATGAAGGTGGCCATACATTTTTCAATATGGTCAAGTCTCAGATTGATGTAGCCACTCGATCTCGTGATTACAGTTCTTCACGGACTATTATTGGTCCAAAGTCTCCTCCCCCTCTAAAAACACCCTTGCAAATCGAAAAGCCCGAACCTCCACCTTATATTCCAAAAGGAGTACTGAAATGCTCTGTCCACAATCCTAATGCAAGAGCTACCCAGAATTATTCGATTGTTGAAGACTTGGGTCAAACCCCTTGTGCGATGTCGACTTTGGATGTGCTTTACTCATGTTATTCATAGGGGAGAACCTTGTTATCTTCTTTAGGAGCTCTAGAATCATGTGGCTCAAAGGTTATTAATTTTGACATCAAATATGTTAAGCCTCACTTACCTTACCACGTGGCCTTTCAAATCCATGTGGAGTACACAAATATTACCATCAAACGCACTGTAATTGATGAAGGTGTTGTGACATGTGTGATGTCCCTAACCTGTTGGAAAGCCATTGGATCTCCGACTCTATCTCAATCTATGACTATGTTGACCACTTGTAATATACTAGATATAAAAATTATGCAGTACAGAAATAAAATGCTAGAAATGGAAGAATAACAGTAATATAACCAACATAATCTCCACAATAACACAAAAATGATATAAGAACAACAACAAAAATAACACTTGATTCAGAAAGCAATATTCACGGGCCTCTTCGAGGGGGAAAAATCCAGTCGAGCAGTGCTCTATTACAATAATCTACAAGCTAGGGTTCTCATACCCTCGACTCCTATTTATACTAAATATGTCTATCAAAAGAAGCATCTAGAGGATGATCATTCTAGAAGCAAAAGCTTCTATTAGGTCTTCTTACATCCGCCTTATTCTATTTTATTGAAAGGCCTTATTAATATTGACCTTTATTACATCCGAATATATTGTTCTACATATGTGTGGGTTAGGACCCTAACATGTCTGCCCCCTTAAAAACAACCTTGTCCTCAAGGCTTGAGATGTGGAAATTGTTGCAGAATGGTAGCTGGTTCCCAAGTGGCATCTGCTGGAGTTGTATCTTTCCACTGGACTAGCACTTCCTTGATGGTTCTCTGACACAGGTGACACTCACACTGGTCCAAAACTGCTTCTGGATGTAGCCAAATGGATCCTTCTTCAGCTAACTTAGGAAGGTTGGTTTGAATTTGGCACCTAGTTCCAATCACCTTCTTTAAGCATGAAACATGAAAAACAGGATGTAGCTTCAAATGACCGGGTAGAGATAACTTATAGGCTACTTGTCCCACATGCTTGAGAACTGCATAAGGACCATAAAATTTGGGTGCTAGCTTCTGACAATGCTCGGCCTTGAGGGAAGTTTTCTTGTAAGGTTGCAATCGCAGAAACACCTGATCCCCTTCTGCAAATTGGCATTCAGAGCAACCTTGATCTCCTTGTTGCTTCATGCGATTCTGTGCCATTACCAAGTTCTCTTTGAGGGTATGGAGAATAGCCTCTCGAACTGTAAGTGTTTGGTCAACCGTCTGGACCTTCGAGGTACCCGGTAAGTATGAGAGAACTGAAGGTGGCTTCTGTCCATGTACCGCTTCAAAAGGAGTCATGCGTGTAGCTGTATGGTAGGAAGTGTTGTACCACCATTCATCTAGGGGTAACCATTGAGCCCATTGATTTTGATTTTTAGAGGAAAAACACCTCAGATATGTTTCCAAACACTTGTTGACAACTTCCGTTTGACCATCATTTTGGGGATGATAAGCTGTACTGAGATGCAATTGGGTGCCCTGTAGCTTGAACAATTCTTGCCAAAAGTTGCTTCTGAAAGTTGGGTCACAATCATAAACAATAGAGTGCAGCATGCCATGAAGCTTGAAGACTTGGTCCATGAAAATTTGAGCCATTGTGGATGCTGTAAACGGGTGTTGAATAGCACAGAAATGAGCATACTTGGAAAGGAGATCAACAACCACTATTATGACTTATTTATTTCCCTATTTGGGTAAGCCAGTAATAAAGTCCATAGAGATATCCTTCCAAATAGTAGGTGGAATCAGAAGCGGCTGTAGTGTGCCCAGAGATTTGACTGTTTCTCCCTTGTTTCGTTGAAACACATCACATTCAGCAAAAAAATTACGGATGTCTTGTTTCATACTGTTGGAGCCGCCCCTGTTTTTTCGCCTCGCGCAATTTTGAATATTTTGATACTTGAGATCTAAAGTTGTTTTTCTTTTCCTTCCGAATTCATAAAACTCTGAAAATTTTTGTTGCCTGAATAGTAATGCTTTGTCACTTACAAAGGGTCCATTTTTCGCAAGAATGTTTGTCCTTAGGATTTTTTAGTTTCGAGATCTCACAAGTCGGACACCTTATTTCATGAATTCACAAGTCCCGAGTCGCGAGAATGCGAACTCGTTTCTAATTTTCGTCCAAGGCAAGAATAGTATAAAACCTTTAACCCTCGATTAGACATCGTCGGGGTTTCGCGCCTCGGCATTTCTCAACCCTAAATTTTTGTTTTCTCAACCCCGAGAGTCGAGAACGCGATAATTTTTTGATAACCTTAGTCAAGAACCAAGGGTGAAAAACTAACCATAGTTAAACTTGGTTCTCGGCACATCGCCGCTCGGCATTTTCTTTCATAAAGTTAAGGTGTCCAAAACTCCGATTCGCGAAGTCGCGACATAATTATATCGAGCCTTAATTATCGCCGCACCGCAATATCGCGACTCAGCGTATCATTCTCCTAAAATTTGCCTTCGAGTTCCCGAGTCACGATCTGGCGATTAAGTTAATCATATCATTAAGGATCCGCCACATCACGATTATTGTTAATTAATGCTAAGATCGGAACTCGCAGTCTCGCGAGTTGTAAAGTCAAAACGTTAAAGGGAAATTCACGAGATGACGAAAAGCGAGGAAATCTCTATGTCATTAAGATTTGAAATTTTAGAAAAATAATTTTAAAATGAGGTACGTCCCGTGCATCAAGATTGGCACACTTCACAAGGAATTTACTTACTCTCCATGACCCGATGGCCTATCAAAGCCGCCAAACATTGATGGCATTAATGAGGATTTAGGGTAAATCCACGAACAAATAAAATCAGATTTATACATTTAATTTGGTTTTAATTCGTGATTTGATAGACTTGTTTCATAGGGTACAGTATTTTTCAAATATATACGAAAGTTTCGTTCCGTGCTATAAACATTTCTCTTAGCGCATAGAACTCACTTTTCTCCGAGGAAACTTATCCCCGCATGTATACACGGGTCTACTGCAGAAGAACAAAAAGGCAATCTTCAGCTATGGCGCCGAGGAGAGCAGCTAAAGAAAATGTCGAAGTCACAGCACAGGGTCCGGACAACGTCTCAGATACTTCACCTCGGTCGAGCGGCTCAGTATCCACCTGGTCGTCTATTTCAAATGTCCTGCAATCTGAGTTCGTAAACTGTTCAGACTCTGATGAATATAACTATGACATTGTGAAAGACGACATGAACACTAAGTTCAATACCATTGTTCAGTCGGGAATGCACCTGGTTGCAACCAGACCTCGGTTGCTCCCGTACTACGATATGATCCGATGGGCATTGGATCACATAGACTTAATCACCAGAACCATCATAAATGACCGAGGGAACACGGTCGGTAATTTCAGACCAGAGCATATCCGATCCATGTATAAACTCCCCGCAACTTTCGAATATACATATGGCAAAGAATTCCTGGAAGAATTCAAAAAGAAGGAATGCAAAGAATTTGATAAAACCTTGCCAGGCTTGATAAAAGACTGGGTGTCGCGTTCCGCGACATTCAGAGTGAACGACAAGGGTGTGTATTCGATTTCTTCGTTGGAGCCAAACTACATGTATGTGGTGATGATGACTTGTCGGCTTTTCGGATGGGAGGATACCACGCATTTTCAAGTCCAGTGGGTACCTCTCATCTTTCGGGTAGCAGAAGGTTCCTCATTCAATTGGACAAAAATTCTCTCCGATAGTTTTTTCAACAGGATCACCGAGTACCAGGAGAAAAAAGAAGCAGGGAGACCATCCAGATTTTTCATGTCCGCATATATCATGGACGCAATATGCTCCATGACACCTTTTCCTTTAATGAATTGGGCTTGGAGTCCATCCGGAGAAAAAGATGTGCATGAGTACCACGATAAGTTGTGGGAAAATAATGCAAATGAGTTCATTTATGAGATTTTTAACTGGGTGATGGTGCCCCTACACGTCACCATTTTTGGTCTTTTTCCACCCCGCATCTCGGATGGCATTGCTGCGAATCTGAGCCATATCGTAGACTGGTACGTGGAAGAAGAATTCTCCTATTTGAGAGTATTCGGAGCTGCTTTTCCTCCTTTGGCGCTCCCACAATTTATCCCCGACAAACTGGCATGTCGAGAGATTTCTCGACAAACAGTGATCAGAGGCGTGAGCAAAGAACTAAAAGCATCAGCAAAGAAGGTATGGCCGTCTTTCCCTATCCGGCTTAATTCCTATTCCTTGTTAGATTTCGGACATGCTAAGGCTGAGGCTGCAGCCTTAGAAGGCTTAAATTTGGCCTATATTGAATATAAAAGGCATGATCCATAGAGGATCGTAAGTACTCATTTAGGGAATTATGGATTAAAGAGGTTCGAACACGAATGTTCACCCTCGGATGATGTCTTCCGAGGGGCCAGATCCTATCCGGAAGTACAATTCCGAATCAAATCCCTAGCGACCGAAGACAGGGATTCTGTCTTAAAATTTCAGGCGAATAGGAAACGATGTCTCCCCGTGGTGCTGGGAGGTTTGGCACTTCCCAAAAATAAAGAAAAAGAGGCCGAAAGTTCTGAGGGGAAAACATCTAACCCCAAAAAACATCAATAAGGGGAGCGGGAGGAGAGTCCTGAGCCGGAGAAGAATCCAGACAAGGAGAAAATTCATGAACCGGAGAAGAGTCCTGAGCGGGAGGAGAATCCCGAAACAGAAAAAGAGGCTACTGATCCTCCTAAGGAGCATAATCTGGAGGTGGAAATAAAAGACACAAACCCACCAGAAACTCAGAATCCGGAGGCGGGGACGAAGACCTATGATCCCCTTAAAGAGCAAGATCCACTCAGCACACCGGGGAAGGCTGCGAAGCAGATCGGGCAACCCATCACCTCTGTCACACCCTTGCAGTCGACACAAGGAAACATACAGGAAGGATGGATTTTTGGCAAAGAACTGAGACCTATAAGGGCAGAGGAACTCCCTCCTAATGAATTATTTTTTGACAAAAAGAGAAAAGTTGTATGAAGCGAGAATTTTGTCAAGAGGGAGAGTCCACGGTTAAAACATTTAAAGTAATGACCGATGGGATGAATAAAAAGAAAGATGAATTCACCATGGAGATTGCAGGAACGCTGGGAGCGTATGCGACGGCGAACCAATTCTCGGTTGCAATGTTGAAGAATCAGCTCAAGAGAAAGAACCGATTGATCAAGACTCTTGAAGCCCGAGTAGCTTCGGCTGCGGAAGATGCTAAGAGTCAAGCAAGTGGAGGAATAGATCTGGCCCAATTGGCCGACAAGAAATAAATTGAGGTCCTCAAGACCAAGCTGGAACAGGCAAATTCAGTAATCCGAGATGGTCGGGTGCAGTCCGGCCACCAGAGGGATACGATCACACAATTACAGGCTCAGTTAGAGGTCGCAGGAAGCAAGGTGATTGACATCGAGATTGTTAAATCCCGAGCAATCGACATTCGGAGCAGGGTCTCTTCTGCTCAACAGAGTCTACTAAACAAGATCAGGGAGTTTCGAAAAGATTGCTTGTTAATGAATCAGATTTCTGAGAATCTGATTATCAAAGAAAGAAACGCAGAAGCTGCTCGGGTCGTCTTCCAAGAAGCAGTGATAGCTACCAATAACAGGTTTTCAGCAGGGACCCCCGGGCTCTCCATTGCCGAACAGACCAGGGGTAATATTTTGTTAAAGAACTGGGAGCATGATATTGCTTTGAGCAAGGAGTAGGCACAAAAAGTGACGAATTCACTTGAAGAAACCTTCAAAATCATAAATGCTAAACTATTGGGGATGGAAAGTGGAGGAGACACAGAAACGCTGAGGCAAATAAATATGGAGCGGATCTCCCTCGACATGGAAGAGAAAAATGAGAGAAATTTGATGGAAATCTCTAAGATGGGTAGGGTAGGGATGGCTCAAATTGATGCGCATCTAATTCAACCCAGCACACAACTTGGCACCCTCGATATTGTTGATGCATATATGGGAAATAAACTTCCACAATTAGCCTGAGACTGTTATTCTGCCGAAGCCAGTTGTCAGGCAGAGCCGTCACAGCTCATATCCCAATTCCTTGACAAATGTAGGATATGCACTGAGTCTATGCAGAGACAAGCACCTGGCGCGTCTTGAAAATGGAGTTGAAGAGATGGAGTGATTTCTCTCCTAACAGCTGCCAAACGGAACTGCCACAACTTGTATCCAATTTTACGGACAGGTGTGTCATATGCACCGAGTCATGTAAAGGAAGCACCTCGCACCATTTTGTATAAATAGAACAGAGAAAGAAGAACAAAAGGCTGGACCTTTTTGGAGAGTGATTGTAATAGATTTTCTGCATTCAATAAGTTAATACAAGCAAATTTGAAGATTCCTAATTCCGTCACGACTGTGTTACAAGTTTGTCTGTTATATTTTTTGTTTCTTTCATGTTCTTTGTTTCTTTTCATTTTGCTCTACATAATTGATGTGTATCACTATAATTTAGTACAACCACTACTATAGTGAAACGATTTCATCATTCTGTAAGTGTTTCTTGTCTTTCCTCTGCACCAGCTATTAGCCGATGCAAGACCAATTCACATTTACAGGATCATATATTTGTTTACACTATATCAATTATGTCTGTGTTAGTTTCTTATTTTATGTATGTGTGAGTTTTCTATTGACCAGAACCTTACATTATCCACTGTTAAACGTTTTTCTCCCACGCCGCATCTTTTTATTAAAAATAACACAGTTATGGGTAAAGGCCTTCAGTTTGTGTTTTTATTTCATTCTTCGTGCACAAGTTTCCCTTCACTTCAACCAAATTGAACAACGTCGAAGCCTCTCGTTAAATCATTTCTTACTGTGATGTTTTCTCAATGACTGTCCCTGTAGCTACTCAACCGAATATTCAACCCGGACTCTCTAATCAAAATCATATCGCGTTAAATATTTTCGATACAATACTCATAACTGCTAACACCCGGGAAGAACTTGAACGTTCATGGGCATCCATTGAACGAGATATAACTGCTCAAGGGAATTTGGAAGTTAGACGTAGGGAACGTAGAAATCTGCCTTAGTTTCCCACACCGAAAGTGACTTTATTCTTGTATACAGCTTTTACCTATTTTCGGATGCCTTGACACTGTACTTTAAGCCTTAGTACAGACTCAGGAACAACATCTTTCTGGCGTCGTTGTCGGGGAACGAAGTTACGAAATCTTTTCCTTGGGAAAACGACAAATAATTTCGTCGATGGTGTTGCTCTTTGATAGTGAACATAGAGCACACACCGTTTTAAGGCTTGTTTAAATATTTCACTTGGCGACTCCACTGAAACAAAAACTGGCGTCTGGTAGGAGGCATACCAGACAGAACCCGGATAGCAAGCTGATTACGCCTGCTAATAATCCTGAAAAAAATTTAAGAGCAAGAGGCTCGCTTGAGACAACCGCTTCAGTTAATAAACACAAAAATCCACTTCTAAAGACTAAATCCGCTTCAGAACCTCCTTCTTCCGGTAGCACTCTGTCTGATACCAAAGATCCAGAAGCAAACTACTCTGAATTTAGGAGTGAGCCACATCAGACTTTCCAATCTATAAACAAGGGTAAAGGCCCTTTGGAAAGATCGTCGTCATTTAACACGCCAACCTTTCCGCGACAGAACTTCCCAGTTTCACCTAATTCAAAAGAGTGTGTTACACCCTCGTTTCCTACTCCCAAGTCAATGGCAGATGTCGGAGGAGGAGGTGGAGGACATAATGTCCCCCCTCCTGGAGTATTTGCAAAAGTAGCAGCGAGATACGCTCCCTTAGTTTTACCCGCTCACCTCCATGATTTACCTGACAACTACATCAAAAATCTTCCTAAGTTCACTCAGGAAGGAGACCTAACTGCAGCCGAGCATATAAACCTCTTTGACCAGTTCACAGACATATGTGGTATTGAGCATGAGGATGTCTATTCGAGACTACTTGTCCAAACTTTCGAAGGACAGGTCCGAACTTGGTTTCAGAGTCTTCCTACAGCTTCTATTCGGACATATAACGCCTTGGAAGACGCTTTCCTCAGACAATGGGGAGAGCGAAAGGATCACTTATACTACCTTACCGAGTTTGGGTCCCTAAGGAAGAAAAACTCATAAACAGTAATGGAATTTATTCTGAGATTTAACAAACTGTATAATAAAATTCCAGCCGCTGTTAAACCTTCCGAACCCTCAGCCAAAGTAACCTTTGCGGGAGATTTCGAACCTAATTTTGCATTGCTTTTGTGAGAAAGAAGAGGAGCTACCCTAAATAGAATGCAAGACGATGCTGTCGAAATAGAATCCAATATGATGGCTTCAGGTAAGTTGAAGGCTAAAGTAGAAACAACCAACCATGATAATAGACGCTATAGGGAACCAGCAGGTCCTTCCGGGTCAAATAAATACACTGACGACAGAGTGGATGATATGGCCCGAATAATTAAAGATCTGTCCAACAAAATCTCTAGGATGGAGTTGGATCAGGATAAAGCTGATTCTCCTAACAAAAGGGACTTCAGGAGAAACCCAAATCCCCAAAATCAGCAGAGGCAAATAAAGAATGAAGATCAAAAAATGCAAGCTCCACTAAAAAACGAAAATTTTATAGGAGCAAGTGACCTCCAAGATTTCGGAGATTCAGAAGAAGAAGTTGCATGTTTCGGCGATGAGTGTTCACAGCCATTTTTGACTAGGGAAGACTATGAGAAATCCTTAAATACTCCTCAACCGTCTAACGAAGAAGAAGAAGGTGATCATACTGACCTCTGCATATCTCAACCAGAAACAGAAATGATAGCGGTTGATTTTCAACCCAGATACAATCTGAGATCAAAAAATAAGCCTACCTCAACTGACCAACCTAAGAAAATCCTACCAAGGGGTCAATCTCATGAACCCCCTTTGGAAGAGACATTGTTACCATTTCCCAATGATAAAGACAAGGTAACAAAAACTCAACAATCTCAGGTGAAAAAGGCTGAGACCCAAACAAAGGAAACAGAACCGAGAAATAAAGTTACAACTTCAACTAAGATCATGAGTGATAAAGCGATTCAGACAAATAAGTTGGAAAGAGAAAGCCCAGAAGTCTTAACCAAAGAAACGGACAAGGCCAATACATCTTACAATTTTGAAAATGAATTAAATAAAATTAAGATACCAATTCCTTTGGTAGAATTAGCAAAAAACCCCACTTATCGAAAGAAAATTGCCAAAGCAATGGGTGTTTACGAGCCAGAAAGTCACTCCGACGTTATCAACCTAGAAGATGACAGGCCTAACATCACCTTTGGTCCTCATTTTGAGGGATTCAAAGACAACATAGCTCCTTTCTATATCACCCTGAATATACATGACCAGTTATTGCATAACTGCATGTTAGACTCTGGGGCTTCACATAATGTTATGCCCAAAACTATAATGGAGAGGTTGGGGCTCCAGATCACTAGACCCTATGGATACCTATACTCGTTTGATTCAAGAAAGGTTAAATGTATGGGAATGATAAAATATTTGGTAGTTACCCTGGCTCAAGTCCCGGTCAAGAGTATCCTGATGGATGTGGTTATTGCAGATATTCCCCCCAAATATGGTATGTTGTTATCCAGATCATGGGGAGCCAAGTTGGGAGGTTCCCTACAATTAGACATGTCATATGCCACAATCCCAATTTTCGGTGGACAATTTACCCGTTTGTACCGAGAAACAAGATTAGCATATACTGTCAGTGATCCCCAGAACCCAAATAACTTTCCCATTTATATTGCGGACCAAGATATGGGGAATTGCATATTGTCTTTTGATGATGGTTTAGATGAATGTCCAGAAGAGCTCGATGTGAAACAAGAAGAGCTTAGCCCCTTGACTAAATAATTATGCAAAAGTGGTATCTGGAAAATGTACTTCGATGGAGCTTCATCTTCCGAAGGAGCTGGTGCTGGCATACTTTTGATAGCACCTGAAGGTAAGTTTACCGTTCCTTTCTCATATCGCTTGCAGTGGGACATAGATTACACCAACAACGTATGCGAGTATGAAGCATTAATATTAGGTTTGGAGGCTGCAAAGAAGCTAAACATAAAAAACTTGGAGGTTTGCGGTGACGCTGAATTGATAGTAAAACAAGTAAACCGACAATACCTAGCCAAACATCCCAGATTGAGAACATACAGAAATTGCGCTTGGGATCTAATGGAGAATTTTTTCTCATCTATAAAAGTTCATTTTATTCCTCGCACAGAGAATCTGCATGCTGATGCATTGGCTAAGGCAGCCTCAACCTTTTCCCCTCCCACAAATGTTAAGCTGAAATATCATATTGAAATCAGATATAAACCCTCTATACCAGACAATGTATGACACTGGCAGGTCTTTGAAGATGACGAACAAATTCAGAAATTTCTCATAGCAATAGGTGAGTTCTCCGAAACCCATCCAGACCAAGAAAACCAAAATGACTCGAGGTGGATTATGCAAGAAGACGAAAATCCTGAAACCTTCCGAGAAAAAATAGCGGATCACCGCATGTTGGTCCTCAAAAATAACCAAATCCCGAAAGGTTTAATTCCTTTGGAAAGACTTTTCGATCAGAACGACATACCTGTGAAGTCTACWTTGYAGCCYCAACCAGAAGAAGTRGAGGATTGCAACATAGGAACTGAGAAAGATTCCAGGGTGGTAAAGATATCTAAATTTCTCCCYCCTAAGRTAAARGACCAGTATARAGAYTTACTYARACAGTATARAGATGTTTTCGCCTGGTCCTATGATGAGCTTCGAACATACGATACTTCTATAATTGAGCACAAGATACCTTTGAAGCCCGGAGTCAAGCCTTTTAGGCAGAAGCTCAGGCAGTTTAATCCCATTTTGTTGCCTGTTATTGAAAAGGAAGTTAAGAAGCTTTTAGACGCGAAAATAATCGTACCTCTAAGATACTCAGACTGGATAGAAAATTTGGTCCCTGTCAGAAAAAAGAACGGAGAAATCAGACTGTGTGTAGATTTCTGGAACTTGAACAGGTCCTCTCTTAAAGATAATTATCCACTTCCTAAAATGGACCATGTCCTAGAAAGGGTAGTTGGGGCAAATCAGATGTCTATGATAGATGGATTTTCTGGGTACAACCAAATCGCCATGAATGAGCAAGATAGAGAAAAAACCGCTTTCACCACGCCATGGGCTACATTCATGTATGATAAAATGTCTTTTGGTTTAATGAATGCAGGGGCTACCTTCCAGTGCGCCATGGATATCGCTTTCGTTGGAGAAAGAGATAAGTTCATAGTAATCTACCTCGACGATTTAACGGTTTTTTCTAAAACCGATGAAGAACATTTGATCCATTTAAAACAGACTTTCGAAAAATGTCGCAGGTATGGTCTATCTTTGAACCCAAAGAAATCACATTTCGCCATGCAGGAAGGTAATATTCTAGGGCATATCGTATTTAAAGATGGAATCAAGATTGATCCTAAGAGATTTGAAGCGATACAAACTATCAGGATTCCTAGAAACATTAAAGATATTCAAGCTTTCTTGGGTACAATAATTTTTTTACGAAGGTTCATACCAAATTTCGCTGAGATTGTTAAATTGATCACAGGAATGCTGAAGAAAGATAACAGAGTAAATTGGACCGCTGAGGCTAAAGCATCATTCGAACATATTAAAAAAGTTATCAGCAAGGCACCTGTGTTAACAAGCCCAGATTACTTGAAATATTTCCTCATCTTCTCATTTGCTTCTCAACATACTATCGCCGCAGTGTTACTACAAAAATATGATGAAGGTTTTGAGCGCCCGATCGCGTTTTTTAGCAAGAGCCTTAGAGACACCGAACTAAAATATGATATAATGGAAAAACATGCGTACCCAATGGTGAAAGCGCTAAAGGCATTCATAACTTATGTTCTACATTAAAAAATTATCGCGTATGTACCAACCAGTGCTGTGAAGGATATATTGGTACAACCAGACAGCGATGGAAAACGAGGGCGCTGGCTCGCTAAAATACAAGAATTTGATCTGGAAATCAAGCCAACTAAATTGGTAAAGGGAAAGGGTTTGGCCAAACTCTTGGCTGAGTCAAACCTTAGAGTTCTCGATATCAATTGCCTACAAGGGGTAGATGGAGATATACGTTTGCAAGAGCCGGATGACCAAACATATCCAAGCAAGGTTGAAGAAAAATTCGTATCGTCAGGTTGGTATAAAGATATAGTCTTCTACTTGCTAAACCTGAGATGCCCAGATGGACTAACACCAGCCAAATATAGAACTTTAAAACTCCATTCTGTAAAATATTGCATCTCCGAAAATCAACTATACTGGAAGGATCCACTCAGGTTTTTACTGGTCTGTCTGGTTGAGTCGGAAACTCAGCGAGGTATGGAAGAGTTTCATGAAGGAATCTGTGGGGGACACCATGCATGGAGAGCCATGGCCTACAAGATCCTGAGGGCCGGATACTATTGGCCGAAACTATTTTCGGATGTTAATGCTAAAGTACGTGCCTGTTATTCATGTCAAATATTCGCTGGTAAGCAAAAACTCCCTGCACTACCACTCGTTCCAGTCAAAACCGAAGCCCCATTTCAACAATGGGGGTTAGACTTCATAGGAGAAATTAATCCTCATTCCATTGCTCAGCATAAGTGGATCTTAATGGCCACAGATTATTTTACAAAGTGGGTGGAAGCAATTCCAACCAAAAGGGCAACAGACTCGGTGGTGATTGACTTTTTGGAAGATAACATCTTGTCTAGATTCGGGTGTCCCCGAAAGATTGTTATCGACAACGCTCAGGCTTTCAAGTCCATGGCTATGATTGAATTCTGCCAAAAGTACAGTATCATTCTTGGCCATTCCACTGCTTATTACCCTCAAGGAAATGGACTGGCCAAATCATCTAATAAGAGCCTAGTAAACGTAATCAAAAAAGTACTGAACGAAAACAAGAGGTCCTGGCATGTACATTTGAAGCACACATTGTGGGCAAACCGCATCAGCACTAAGAGATCTATTGGCATTTCACCATTTCAGATGGTATATGGGACCGAGGCGGTTCTGCCCATAAACTTAGCATTGCCAGTAATGAAATTATGGCAGGATCAAAACGAAGAGCCCAATCATGTAACCAGAAGAATTAACCAATTGATTGAGGTTCAACAACTCAGAGTGGGGGTCGATGAGAAAATGAAAAAATACCAAGACGATATGAAAGCATTGTTCGATCTCAAGGCAAAGGACAGACAGTTCCTTCCTGGTGATTTGGTGTTAAGATGGGATACGAGAAGGGAAGAAGCCGAGAAACATGGCAAATTTTACCACCTTTGGTATGGACCATTCAGGGTCTCGGCTCCAGAAGGAAAGAATTCCTTTCTTCTGGAAAATATTGATGGGGAAGTTCTCAGCACCCCTGTCAATGGGCGATATCTGAAGCACTACATGATGTGACAATAGTCGGATAGAAAATTGTTATATATGTATATATATATTTGTAAATAAATAAAGTCATTACCAGTTTTTTGTACATATTGATGTTTTTGTTCAAATATTTATTTTCAATTTTTGGTTTTCCTTCTTAAATTTTCAACACATTTTCAAATAAGACTTGTATTCATTTTTGAAGGTTTCCAGCCTCAGGCGAAGCTGACAGAAAAAATAATGTGCAGACCGGTGTGGATAATAGAACAACATAAATCAGGTGATACATAAGATAATTCATAGTCCACGAGGAAATCGAAAGACAGAGGTGAGTTTTCTCGATACATATATCATGAAAGACTGTTTAAAGCAATCTGAGGTAATATTGTCCAAATTGCAATGTAAAAGGTTAGATAACAGGATTATTTTTGGATTTTGATCTTCAAACTAAACTTGAATGAATATATTAAACCAAAGGTAGTCAGTCATAATTTTTGTCCCCGAATGCATTTGAAAACTAGTCCTGAACTGTTGCAACCGTTTTTATGTAAAATCATTTAATTGCTGCCTTGTTTTCTCTCTACATTTGGGCCTAACTTTTAGTAAGTCACTATCATTCTCCCAAGCCTTTAGGAAGGGATAAAGGTTCTTTTCGTTTCAAACCTCAGGGATTCCGAAGCAGATCTCAATAAAAGCTGGTTTTCACAACTACTTGATCCTCTACTAAGCAAAGGAACGCTTATAGAGATCCTAACTTTCCTAGGATTTTCAATAGGGTCCGAAAAATCAAAGCTTGCTTGAACAGGATGTTCCTTACAAAAATTTTATTCTCCCCTGTCTCCCTGAGAACCAAAGGACTTGTGAGGGTCAAAGGAAGGTTGATACCAAGTAATCAAAATAAGTTAATAGCCCTCTGATAAAAAATACTACACAGATCTTAGCCCTGATATGAACTGATTGCTCCCATCTTCGTGTTTTAGAAATAAATAAAATACTGAGACAGGTGGTGAAAGGAAATTCAGAAATGATTGCCCCCACCTATGTCCATTAAGACGATGAAAGGAAATTCAGAAATGATTGCCCTCGTCTTAGCGTTTAAACGCATAAATATTTTTCGAAGTGGTGAAAAGAAATTCAGTAAAAAGGGGTCAGACAACTTCATCGGGGTACTAAACAGACTTGCTGGCAGTGAAGCAATGTCTGAGAGATCTATAAGGATGTTATACGTAAATATCAATTAACTCTGGTAATCAACGCTTTCTGAAAACCTGATCATTTCCCCAAATTCAGAAGGGACTTCCCTATTTTAGATTATATAATATCATTCTTTTGATGCAAGCTAAGAATCATGAGACCTATTGAATATCCTTGGACTGTTACGATTGTCTTAAAGCGTTCCCCAAACTTAGTAGTGAGAAAGGGAAAATTGCGAAGGTGACTTCAGCTATGTTTGGAAAGAGTATCTGAGTTCAAAAAGTTTCTGAGTTACCAAGCGAAAGTTTTTACCCTTTCTATCTTTTTTCTCCGATTTTTCTCTTGATTTTAGCCTATGACTCCATTTACCCAATTTTGGCACTTGGTCTACTGTTCTTCCCGCCTCACAGGGAAGCGGGATCCCTAGTTGGAGCCTATGTTGGAAATGCCCCTATTTTTTCGCCTCGTGCAATTTTGAATATTTTGATACTTGAGATCTAAAGTTGTTTTTCTTTTCCTTCCGAATTCATAAAACTCTGAAAATTTTTGTTGCCTGAATAGTAATGCTTTGTCACTTACAAAGGGTCCATTTTTCGCAAGAATGTTTGTCCTTAGGATTTTTTAGTTTCGAGATCTCACAAGTCGGACACCTTATTTCATGAATTCACAAGTCCCGAGTCGCGAGAATGCGAACTCGTTTCTAATTTTCGTCCAAGGCAAGAATAGTATAAAACCTTTAACCCTCGATTAGACATCGTCGGGGTTTCGCGCCTCGGCATTTCTCAACCCTAAATTTTTGTTTTCTCAACCCCGAGAGTCGAGAACGCGATAATTTTTTGATAACCTTAGTCAAGAACCAAGGGTGAAAAACTAACCATAGTTAAACTTGGTTCTCGGCACATCGCCGCTCGGCATTTTCTTTCATAAAGTTAAGGTGTCCAAAACTCCGATTCGCGAAGTCGCGACATAATTATATCGAGCCTTAATTATCGCCGCACCGCAATATCGCGACTCAGCGTATCATTCTCCTAAAATTTGCCTTCGAGTTCCCGAGTCACGATCTGGCGATTAAGTTAATCATATCATTAAGGATCCGCCACATCACGATTATTGTTAATTAATGCTAAGATCGGAACTCGCAGTCTCGCGAGTTGTAAAGTCAAAACGTTAAAGGGAAATTCACGAGATGACGAAAAGCGAGGAAATCTCTATGTCATTAAGATTTGAAATTTTAGAAAAATAATTTTAAAATGAGGTACGTCCCGTGCATCAAGATTGGCACACTTCACAAGGAATTTACTTACTCTCCATGACCCGATGGCCTATCAAAGCCGCCAAACATTGATGGCATTAATGAGGATTTAGGGTAAATCCACGAACAAATAAAATCAGATTTATACATTTAATTTGGTTTTAATTCGTGATTTGATAGACTTGTTTCATAGGGTACAGTATTTTTCAAATATATACGAAAGTTTCGTTCCGTGCTATAAACATTTCTCTTAGCGCATAGAACTCACTTTTCTCCGAGGAAACTTATCCCCGCATGTATACACGGGTCTACTGCAGAAGAACAAAAAGGCAATCTTCAGCTATGGCGCCGAGGAGAGCAGCTAAAGAAAATGTCGAAGTCACAGCACAGGGTCCGGACAACGTCTCAGATACTTCACCTCGGTCGAGCGGCTCAGTATCCACCTGGTCGTCTATTTCAAATGTCCTGCAATCTGAGTTCGTAAACTGTTCAGACTCTGATGAATATAACTATGACATTGTGAAAGACGACATGAACACTAAGTTCAATACCATTGTTCAGTCGGGAATGCACCTGGTTGCAACCAGACCTCGGTTGCTCCCGTACTACGATATGATCCGATGGGCATTGGATCACATAGACTTAATCACCAGAACCATCATAAATGACCGAGGGAACACGGTCGGTAATTTCAGACCAGAGCATATCCGATCCATGTATAAACTCCCCGCAACTTTCGAATATACATATGGCAAAGAATTCCTGGAAGAATTCAAAAAGAAGGAATGCAAAGAATTTGATAAAACCTTGCCAGGCTTGATAAAAGACTGGGTGTCGCGTTCCGCGACATTCAGAGTGAACGACAAGGGTGTGTATTCGATTTCTTCGTTGGAGCCAAACTACATGTATGTGGTGATGATGACTTGTCGGCTTTTCGGATGGGAGGATACCACGCATTTTCAAGTCCAGTGGGTACCTCTCATCTTTCGGGTAGCAGAAGGTTCCTCATTCAATTGGACAAAAATTCTCTCCGATAGTTTTTTCAACAGGATCACCGAGTACCAGGAGAAAAAAGAAGCAGGGAGACCATCCAGATTTTTCATGTCCGCATATATCATGGACGCAATATGCTCCATGACACCTTTTCCTTTAATGAATTGGGCTTGGAGTCCATCCGGAGAAAAAGATGTGCATGAGTACCACGATAAGCTGTGGGAAAATAATGCAAATGAGTTCATTTATGAGATTTTTAACTGGGTGATGGTGCCCCTGCACGTCACCATTTTTGGTCTTTTTCCACCCCGCATCTCGGATGGCATTGCTGCGAATCTAAGCCATATCGCAGACTGGTACGTGGAAGAAGAATTCTCCTATTTGAGAGTATTCGGAGTTGTTGTTCCTCCTTTGGCGCTCCCACAATTTATCCCCGACAAACTGGCATGTCGCGAGATTGCTTGACAAACAGTGATCGGTGGCGTGAGGCATGAGCAAAGAACTAAAAGCATCAGCAAAGAAGGTATGGCCGTCTTTCCCTATCCGGCTTAATTCCTATTCCTTGTTAGATTTCGGACATGCTAAGGCTGGGGCTGCAGCCTTAGAACGCTTAAATTTGGCCTATATTGAATATAAAAGGCATGATCCACAGAGGATCGTAAGTACTCATTTAGGGAATTGTGGATTAAAGAGGTTCGAACACGAATGCTCACCCTTAGATGATGTCTTCTGAGGGGCCAGATCCTATCCGGAAGTACAATTCTGAATCAAATCCCTAGCGGCCGAAGACAGGGATTCTGTCTTATAATTTCAGGCGAACAGGAAATGATGTCTCCCTGTGGTGCTAGGAGGTTTGGCACTTCCCAAAAATAAAGAAAAAGAGGCCGAAAGTTCTGAGGGGCAAACATCTAACCCCAAAAAACATCAAGAAGGGCAGCGAGAGGAGAGTCCTGAGCCAGAGAAGAATCCAGACAAGGAGAAAAGTCATGAACCAGAGAAGAGTCCTGAGCGGGAGGAGAATCCCGAAATAGAAAAAGAGGCTACTGATCCTCCTAAGGAGCATAATCTGGAGGTGGAAATAAAAGACACAAACCCACCGGAAACTCAGAATCTGGAGGCGGGGACGAAGACCTCTGATCCCCTGAAAGAGCAAGATCCACTCAGCACACCGGGGAAGGCTGCGAAGCAGATCGGGCAGCCCATCACCTTTGTCACACCTTTGCAGTCGATGCAAGGAAACATACATGAAGGATGGATTTTTGGCGAAGAACTGAGACCTATAAGGGCAGAGGAACTCCCTCCTAATGAATTCTTTTTTGACAAAAAGAGAAAATCTGTAGTGAAGCGAGAATTTTGTCAAGAGGGAGAGTCCACGGTTAAAAAATTTAAAGTAATGACCGATGGGATGAATAAAAAGAAAGATGAATTGACCACGAAGATTGCAGGAACGCTGGGAGCGTATGCGACGGCGAACCAATTCTCGGTTGCAATGTTGAAGAATCAGCTCAAGAGAAAGAACCGATTGATCAAGACTCTTGAAGCCTGAGTAGCTTCGGTTGCGGAAGATGCTAAGAGTCAAGCAAGTGGAGCAATAGAGCTGGCCCAATTGGCCGACAAGAAAGAAATTGAGGTCCTCAAGACCAAGCTGGAACAGGCAAATTCAGTAATCCGAGATGGTCGGGTGCAGTCTGGCCACCAAAGGGATATGATCACACAATTACAGGCTCAGTTAGAGGTCGCAGGAGGCAAGGTGATTGACATTGAGATTGTTAACTCCCGAGCAATCGACATTTGGAGCAGGGTCTCTTCTGCTCAACAGAGTCTACTAAACAAGATCGGGGAGTTTCGAAAAGATTGCTTGTTAATGAATCAGATTTCTGAGAATTTGATTATCAAAGAAAGAAACGCAGAAGCTGCTCGGGTCGTCTTCCAGGAAGCAGTGATAGCTACCAATAACAGGTTTTCAGCAGGGACCCCCAGGCTCTCCATTGCCGAACAGACCAGGGGTAATATTTTGTTAAAGAACTGGGAGCATGATATTGCTTTGAGCAAGGAGCAGGCACAAAAAGTGACGAATTCACTTGAAGAAACCTTCAAAATCATAAATTCTGAACTATTAGGGATGGAAAGTGGAGGAGACACAAAAACGCTGAGGCAAATAAATATGGAGCGGATCTCCCTCGACATGGAAGAGAAAAATGAGAGAAATTTGATGGAAATCTCTAAGATGGACAGGGTAGGGATGGCTCAAATTGATGCGCATCTAATTCAACCCATCACACAACTTGACACCCTTGATATTGTTGATGCATATATGGGAAATAAACTTCCGCAATTAGCCCGAGACTGCTATTCTGCCGAAGCCAGTTGTCAGGCAGAGCCGTCATAGCTCATATCCCAATTCCTGGACAAATGTAGGATATGCACTGAGTCTATGCAGAGACAAGCACCTGGCGTGTATTGAAAATGGAGTTGAAGAGATGGAATGATTTCGCTCCTAACAGCTGCCAAACGGAACCGCCACAACTTGTATCCAATTTTACGGACAGGTGTATCATATGCACCGAGTCATGTAAAGGAAGCACCTCGCACGTTTTTGTATAAATAGAATAGAGAAAGAAGAACAAAAGGCTGGACCTTTTTGGAGAGTGATTGTAATAGATTTTCTGCATTCAAGAAGTTAATACAAGCAAATTTGAAGATTCCTAATTCCGTCACAAATGTGTTACAAGTTTGTCTGTTATGTTTTTTGTTTCTTTCATGTTCTTTGTTTCTTTTCATTTTTCTCTACATAATTGATGTGTATCACTATAATTTAGTACAACCACTACTATAGTGAAATGATTTCATCATTCTGTAAGTGTTTCTTGTCTTTCCTCTGCACCAGCTATTAGCCGATGCAAGACCAATTCACATTTACAGGATCATATATTTATTTACACTATATCAATTATGTCTGTGTTAGTTTCTTCTTTTATGTATGTGCGAGTTTTCTATTGACCAGAACCTTACATTATCCACTGTTAAACGTTTTTCTCCCACGCCGCATCTTTTTATTAAAAATAACACATTTACGGGAAAAGGACTTCAGTTTGTGTTTTTATTTCATTCTTCGTGCACAAGTTTCCCTTCACTTCAACCAAATTGAACAACGACGAAACCTCTCGTTAAATCATTTCTTACTGTGATGTTTTCTCAATGACTATCCCTGTAGCTACTCAACCGAATATTCAACCCGGACTCTCTAATCAAAATCATATCGCGTTAAATCTTTTCGATACAATACTCATAATTGCTAACACCCGGGAAGAACTTGAATGTTCATGGGCAGCCATTGAACGAGATATAACTGCTCAAGAGCAGTTGGAAGTTAGACGTAGGGAACGTAGAAATATGCCTTAGTTTCCCACACCAAAAGTGACTTTATTCTTGTATACATCTTTTACCTATTTTCGGATGCCTTGACACTGTACTTTAAGCCTTAGTACAGACTCAGGAACAACACATAGCATCCCAGAAAAAAGAACGTTTGACCCTTTCATAGGTTTTGGTAAACCCAGAGTGCCCCGCTGTGGGTGTAGCATGAAGCTCAGAAAGTATCGTGGATTTAAGATTTGATTGTTTACTTAAATACAAACGGCCTTTGTATCGAAGCTCATCATGGAGCCAAGAGTATCTTGGGGGAGCTGGAGCATTGGACTGCAATTGCTGGATCAGATGTGAACTTTTGGGATCTTTTAGCCATTCCTGGCAAATGACTTGGAGCCAATCTAGTACAATGAAGGAAAGAGAAAAAAGGGATCCTTCATCTTCATATTTTCGAGAAGTGCATCCGCCACCACATTGTCTTTTCCTTTCTTGTAAATGATCTCATAATCATATCCAAAGAGCTTAGTCACCCATTTTTGTCACTCCGGGGAGGAAATGCGTTGTTCTAGAAAATACTTGAGGCTTTGATGGTTGGTCTTAAATTGGAAACGTTGCCCCAATAAATAAGGGCGCCACAGATCAACGAAATGCAGAATAACCATCATTTCCTTTTCATAGATGGATTTGCCCAGATTCCTGTAAAATAGTTGCTTGCTGGTAAAGGCCAGAGGTCGATCCTCTTGCATAAGGAAAACACCAATTCCTTTCCCTGAGGCATCACATTCCAACACAAAGGTATTTGTGAAATTAGGAAGGGCCAGAACTGGAGTGGTGCACATGGGCATCTTCAAGGTTTGAAAATCTTGAGCAGCGGCTGGAGTCCAAGCGAAAGAGTTCTTTTTGAGGAGAACAGTGAGAGGTGTTGCAATCTTTCCATAATTCTTAACAAAATTGCGATAATACGCTGTTAAGCCCCTAAATCCCCACAAGATTTGGAGAGTCTTTGTGTGAGTCCAGTCTTGCATAGCTTCAATATTTTTCGGATCCACCCTGATGCCATCCTTGCCAACCAGATGACCCAAGTATTCTACTTCTGAGGCGCCAAAAGAACATTTAGATTGTTTTAGGAAAAGTTGGTGCTGAGAGAGTAGATGGAGAACTCGATCCACATGAGTAAGATGGTCTGTCCAAGTTTTGCTATAGATGAGGATATCATCAAAGAAAAATAAGACAAAATGACAGAGAAAAGGATGGAAGACATGATTCATGAGGATTTGGAAGGTGGAGGGGGCATTACACAAGACAAAGGGCATGAACAAAAACTCATAGTGGCCCTCATGAGTTCTAAATTCAGTCTTGGGAATGTCTGCCTCTTTCATACGTATCTGGTGGTAGCCTGAGTGAAGATCAAGTTTAGTAAAGAATTGGGCGCCACTCAATTCATCCAGGAGGTCATCAATGACAAGAATGGGAAATTTGTCTTTAATGGTCAGTTTGTTGAGGGCACGGAAGTCAGGACACATTTTTCAATAACCTTCTTTCTTCAGGACCATGACTATAGGAGAAGAGTAGGGGCTCGTACTAGGGCAGATAATGCCTGCACTAAGGAATTCCTAGACCATTTTCTCAATTTCATTTTTTTGTGAAAAGGGGTGGTGATACAGACAGATATTGGGAGGAAGGTTTTTGGGTACAAGGGGAATGGAATGATCATGAACACCATGGGAAGGAGGGAGTCCTTGGGGAGTGGAAAATACCATTTGATGTTTAGAGAGTAGGGTTTGGAGGTCTTGCAGCACCGAGGGTGTCTCTATTGCTTGTATGGCATGGAGTTGGGCAGTAACACCAAAATGAACTTTTTTGAGCAGCTTTTCCATGCGATGGGAACTAATGATCTCATGTGAACTAGTATTGATGCCTTGGAATTTATATTGGTGGCCCTCCTGGTCGAATTGCATGGTTAATTCCTTAAAATCCATGAGAATGGGACCCAAAGTCCTTAGCCAGTCTGCACCCAACACAATGTCACACCCACCCATGTCAATAGAAAACATATGGGATTTTAGGTGGTAGTCATCGATTTGGAGACGCACATTTTCACAACATACTCCACATTTCATGGAACCATCATTGGCAATCATGATTTGGAAATTGTTGACGACATGGATGTAGCAATGAGTTTCTTGGGTAATGTGGTGATGAATAAAATTATGGGTGCTTCCACTATCAACCAGAATGATGACCTTCTGATGCTTGATGTAACCGATTAACTTGAGGGTTTGGGGAGTGGAGAAGCCAGTGAGAGCATTGAGGGAAATGACCGGTTCTACTTCGGGAGGGTCTGAGGGAGGGGTTATTTCAGTGGTTTCAGGTGACTCAGACACAAGGGGAGTTTCAACATCCTCTTCTGAAATATCCTTGTAGATGGCCATAAAAAGATTTTGTTCCTTACACTTGTGGCCCGAGAAATATTTCTCATCACAATTATAACAAAGGCCTTTGAGTTGGCGTTCAACCATTTCATCCCTGGTCAATTTTTGGATCTTTAGTGGGATGGAGGGAGTAGTGGGATTTACGGGTTTAGGGCGAGTGATAAAGGAGGTTTTTTGGTTTTGATAAGATACCACCTGTTATGCTTCTTTAGCTCTTTTAATAGCCTCCACCCAACTCGAAGGTCGAGCCATGAGGACATGGGCCCGAATCTCATCCTTGAGGCCACTGATAAAACACTCTAAAAAAAAGGCATTAGTCATGCCCTCTGTTCGAAAAGCCAGGCGCTCAAAGGCAGCTATAAAGTCTTCCATTGTTCCTAATTGTTTCAACTTTGTCAAACGGCCCAAATGGTTGGTGTTAGTGTCAAAGCATTCATAAAGATTAGCCACAAAGTGTGTCCAAGCAATATACCCTTGACGGGAAGTTTTTCTCCATTGCCACCATTGCCAACGTTCTTGATCTAGATGGAGAACACCATACCGGAGTTTGGCCAAGTCATCTATAATGACATATAGAGAGAAATAATGTTCCATTTGGGTTACCCACCCAGTGGGGTCCGAGCCATCAAATTTGGTCACATCCACCCGCGGAAGGCATAGGTCATGTTGAAAGTGATGGTGCTGAAAGTTATGGGAATGAGAGTAATGTTCATCGTCAATATGTGAAGGTGAGTCAGGGGAAGGGTTATCTATAGGGATTTTTAGTTTGGTGCAGAGTGATGAAAAGACAGATTCAAGCTAGGTGGTTAGTTCTTGTTTTAATTCCTCCATTGAGGACTACAAGGTTGTATTGATGGTTGTATTAATGGTTTCAAAATTGGCACTGAGTTGTTTCAATTCTTGTTGGGTCGCGGTGAGACTAGATTGTAAGGTATTAAAGCGAGCTTCCAATTCTTGGGTACGGGTATGGGCCATGAGGAAGAGGGAACTGAAAAGGGGCTAGTGGGGTCAAAACATTTTGCCAAAAAATGATATGTATGAAGGTGATAAGGGAGAAGAGGTGAATCCAATGGAATAGGTCTCAAACAATGGTGAAAAAATTTCCAGACTACGGAGTTATACTCCGGTTTGAAGAGTATTGCAGAGATGAAATCCACAAATGCTTAACCAGGAAGAAAAGTGTAGTGATTTGGCAACCCGAACACAGTTGCGCGGCAATAGATCTTGTCTGTTTTAATTTGTTTATGTTTCTGTCCCCCAAGGGTTAGGTATTCAAGGGTTCTACAGACAAGGGTTTGCCCTGTGCTATAGCTCTCTGATATACGTGCGAGGTCCAACAATAGTACTCGACCCAATATCTCAGGGCACTAACTAAGGAGGATAGACCGTAACCTTAGCCATACTACCCGACTACCTAGGTACTAGAGAGTATCTTCTCGAGTGCTATTCTCGGTGGAACTATAGCAGTCAGGCGACCAATCGATTTATCTAAAGAGGGATTCAGGAAATCTAGTCTGATCCATACACAAGTGTTGTCTGATGTGCTACCACTCGAAGGGGTACCAATAGGGGTTACAAGGGTGTCCAACAGATGTGCGCTTAAGAACCACTTGTATTTCCTGCATGTATGAATCCCTCAACCATGGGTTTATGCACGTAATGACATATCTATGTGGCTTAAAGACGCCGAAATATGTCTCTACCCTGGAAAAAATTACCCACAATTTCTGCCAAGGAAAGTGCTCTGATACCACTTGTAATATACCAGATATAAAAGGTATGCAGTACAGAAATAAAATGCTAGAAATGGCAGAATAACAACAACATAACCAACATAATCTCCACAATAACATAGAAATGATATAAGAACAACAACAAAAATAACACTTGATTCAGAAAGCAATGTTCACGGGCCTATTCGAGGGGGCAACATCCAGTCGAGCAACGCTCTATTACAATAATCTCCAAGCTAGGGTTCTCATACCCTCGACTCCTATTTATACTAAATATGTCTATCAAAAGAAGCATCTAGAGGAAGATCCTTCTAGAAGCGGAAGCTTCTATTAGGTCTTCTTACATCTGCCTTATTCTATTTTATTGAAAGGCCTTATTAATATTGACCTTTATTACATCCGAATATATTGTTCTACCTATGTCCAAGTTAGGACCCTAACACCGCTTTTGATGGGCATTTGTTCTGACCCCATGAAATTCTTCCCACTTTTCCAGTCTAGTTAGGTGGAAATACAGTGGAGGTTGATGTAGAGGTAGTTGATGCGCCTCTCGACTATAATTTACTACTAGGGCGTAATTGGACTTATTCCATGACAACAGTCGTGTCGTCCATTTTACGCACTTTGTGTTTTCCTCATGAAGGTAAAATAGTGACGATTGATCAATTGTCCTTAGTGCACGCTAGTCCTAGTGCATCAGTTGGACCTTCGATCCCTTTGATCGACAATTCTTAGTAGGCAACTGAGGATGTTGGTGCCGAAATGTATTCCTCTCTCATGGGTACCTTTGATTTCATGGCACCAATCCATCACATTCATGCCATTTCTAGTGATTCTTCGTCGTCGATGAGGTCCATTCCTTTCCGTACTTTGTATTTCAACGACCCTTGGACCCTACCTTCCCCGAATGTGTTGTGAGAAGGTCAGTCACACATTGGGATGGAAATGCCACTGTCAGTGACATAAATTGTGTATCAATCTTTTCTTAACACTATTGCTGACCTAGATCCTTCCTCCTCGCAGACGGACAAGGAGGATCATGTTCTTGAGCCCGTATGGGCCATCCAATATTCTTTTTCACATGATTTCCTCGACGATACTTTACCCTCAGATGAAGCCATCTCAGAGGCCATGTATCCCGATAGACCTTGGGATGATATGCTTCATCGCTCTTATTTCCTCCCAGATCTTGTTAGGATTGAACAATATGACTTTAGATCTACCTTAAGTGAGATGTTCGGTCACGTTGTGGTTCCTCTAGATACACATGGTATTTATGCGGAAGGAAACATGGCTAATATTTCTCCTACCGTTATGATCGACATCTCTTGAATTCCTGGCAAAGTTGAGAACATATATATTGGTGCAGATTGTTCACCTGGAGAAATTCAGATGTACACTGACCTCTTCAAAGAGTTTCGTGATGTGATCGCTTGGTCATACGAAGAGATTCCAGGGATCGACCCCAACATTTTTGAACATGAGATCAAGACTTATCTCAATTCTAGACCTATTCGACAATGTCTTAGAGTTGTTAATCCTAGGAAGGCCCCTGCTATTAAGGAAGAGGTGGAGAAGCTACTTAATGCTGGTTTCATTTACCTAGTTCCCTTGACTAAATGGATGTCCAACCCCATTCTCCTGAATAAAAAACAAGGAACCATCCGCGTATGTATGGATTTCTGAGACCTGAAAAAGGCTTGTCCTAAAGATAATTTCTCAACTCCTTTCATTGACCAGATTCTTGATGAGTGTGCGAGAAGTGAAGTATTTTATTTTATGGATGAATTTTCAAGGTATAATCAAATTCAAATCAAACTCAAGGATCAACATAAGATGGTGTTTATTTTTCCTTGGGGTACTTTTGCATACCGGAAAATTCCTTTGATCCTTAAAAATGTCAGAGCAACCTTCCAATGCGCCGTGACCTTTTCTTTTCACGATATCAAGAATATTATCGAATCTTACCTCAATGATCGCGCTACTCACTCTTGCAAGAGAGTAGATCATTGCACTCACCTTCGATTAGTATTTGAGAGATGTTGTTACTATCGCATCCGTTTGAACCCTCATAAGTGCATATTTTGCATTAGGTCTAGCCATCTTTTAGGATTCTTAGTATCTAAGCATGGGATCATGGTAGATCCTATGAAGGTTGAGGCAATACCTCGATTTCCTCCCCCACGCAAAATTTGACAACTTCAAGGTTTACAGGGAAGGCTAAATTCTTGCGTCGGTTCATAGTGAACTATGCCAATTTAAATTAGGGTTTCATGCATCTTTTGAAGAAGGATTCTTTGTTTATATGGGATGAGCGATCCCAGGAATCCTTCGTTGCTCTTAAGAAATATTTGGTATCGATGCCTCTGTTGAAGCTTCCAGACTACATTAGAGACTATTTTCTTTATGTCGTCGCATCCAAAGGGACAGTTGGTATGGTTCTGGTTTAGGAGGATGATGAGCTCCATGAGCACATTGTCTACTATCTCATTCAAAACTTAGTCGGTCCCGAACTTAAATACTCTCACGTAGAGAAACTAGCCTTGGCCGTCGTACAAGCAGTTCAAATATTACGAAATTATAGATTACTTTGCAAAACTACCGTAGTTGCAGATATCAATCCATTTCAATACGTCCTCACTAGACATATCATAGGGTGGAAATACAATAAGTGGATTGTTATTTTGAAAAAATTTGATCTCGATTTTGCTTTGGCGAAGTCTGAGAAATCACTATTTTTTTCCGAGTTGATATAAGACTTCGCTCGACTTGATGAGGAAATTTTTCATGATGATTCGTTCATGGATGAACATATCTTCCTTATCTCATCTTCGTACCCCTGGTATGGAGATATTCTAATTTATCTTCAAACCTTGAAGCTATCCCAACATCTATTGAGAGACGATCGATGACCTATATGTCATCAGGATAAAAATTACCTTATTATCAGTGACACTTATTATCGTTGAGGAGTAGATAATACTTTGCATCATTTCTTGACTCACGAGGAAGATGAGTTGGTTCTCAATTACTGTCACAGTGGGGCTTGCGGTGGTCATTTATCTGGGCTTGCGACAACCCAAAAAATATTACGAGTCGATTATTTTTGGCCGCCAATTTTTAAAGATTGTGATGAAGTGTTCAAGAAGTGTCACCCTTTCCAGGTGTTCACTCGAAAAATGCCCTCGCATCCATCCCCTATTCATCCAGTCATCATCGTCGATCCCTTCACCAAGTGGGGGGTATATTTTATGTACTATAACCCTGCCTCATCTAGGGGGCATCAACATATCATTGTGGCCATGGATTACTTCACTAAATGGGCAGAGGCCATGCCTACCGTTAAATCCGATGGTAAGACTGCAAAAATTTTCATATTCAACCAAATTATAGCCCAGTTCTGAATCCCAAAAGATATTGTCACTGATCATTGCAGAAAATTTTAGAATGAAATGATGAAAGAGTTAGCATCAAAACTGGGTTTTAAGCACGGTCATTCTTCCCCTTATTATCCCCAGGAAAATGGACAAGTAGAAGCAGTTAACAAATCTCCCAATACCATCTTGCAAAAAATTGTCAACCAGACTAAGTCTGACTAGAATATGATACTTTATCCTGCACTTTGGGCATATCGAACCTCAGTAAATACTTCCATTGGTTTTTCTCCTTTTCAGTTAGTACATGGCATGGAGTCGATTCTTCTGGCTGAATGTGAAATCCCTTCCCTCAATTTGGAAATTGAGCTCCTTCTTGACACATCCGATATTGAAGAATGCCTTATGCACCTAGAATGTCTCGATGAGCAGCGTCGATATGCCTCTATGGTTATCGAAGAAAATAAACAACATGTTAAGGTTCAGTATGATAGGTATGTCTGTCCTCTGTAGTACACTGAGGGTGACTTGGTTCTCCTGTATGACCAATCCAAGGAACCGTTGGGGGTAGGAAAGTTCAACACCATGTGGCATGTTCCTTATATCGTGCGACATGTTTTAGAGAAAGGATCCTATGAATTGGAATATTATGAAGGAAATATGTTGGATGAGCCCATAAATGGGCTCTACCTTAAAAATTATTATGCATGAGCCCTCAAGCTTGGGCATGAACTTCTATATACTAATGTATCTTCGTGTATATATATATATATATATATATATATATATATATATATATATATATATATATATATATATTCCTTTGTGTCATCGACTTGCTTATCAATTTTTCCCTTGGTTGGCATATGTCAACAAAGTCTTCAGTTTACTTAGGATTCACAGACGGTGCCAGTCATCATACGCGGAACATGGCCTCCGCCTCTTGGGTCATTTAATCACCTGAGGAACAACTGGTGTCTTTAGGTGGAATTCATCTGGAGCCATCAACGAATAATGTGGTTGATTATAGCGTCGTTATAGAACTATTACATGACACCATTTCACATGGTGTTCGGTCTTTAGAGGTTTTCCTGGACTCCCAGTTAGTCGTATGTCAATTGAGCGATTGTTACCGTGTGCGAGACCCTACTCTACTCTGACGATTCCTACGGGTACAAATTTTGGAACAATTCTTTGATTTTCTTAGTTATAATCACATACCTAGAAGTTCTAATCATGTATCTGACGCATATGCTAATTATATTTTAGATTGACATTTGTGATATAACTAAGAAAATAAAACACATTCATGCATGTACACATTGTAACATATATAAGTAAATACAAAGACAATGTTTTTTATATTTTTTCAAAAAAATGTGGTGTCATAGTACAAAATGGGGCTCACATCCTTAAAATACATATATGGTCGGTATATATATGACCATGGAATCTATGCCTATGGTGCCATATGTGTATCATGATAGCACACTATGGTGTTTGCGAGATGCCAGAAGAGTTGCACACACGCATGAGGTACACCCACCACTTGTCGTTGGACAGCCTCTAGCAGATACTCCACTTGAACTATAGGAATCATGTGCGTCAATCGAGACAGTTTCCCTTGCAAATTCTGCAACACTCTATCTGCATCTCCTCTCGCATGCTCATATCCCGAGCTCCTCCACCAATGTCATGGGAATCCATCGGGCCATCACGAACCTACATCTATGTGACAAATCATTTTGTTAATACTTGATACCATACAAAAATATTTGCGTTTTTTATTCTTTTTGAAAAAACACAAAAAAATGAAATATATAAAAATATTTCTTACCAATATCACCGTAGTTAGAACCTGGTGGAAAATACATATCCAGATCCCCTCTGTAGTCGATCCCAACATAAGAGTATTCGTCAATGTCTATGACGTATCGATGCCACCAGAAAAAGAGCTCATCATTGTAGGGGGTTGGCACCCTACCACCTCCTAGCTGCCTCATCACATCGGTCCACCTTGACATGGATGGATTGCGCAGTCCATGTGGAATAATCTTTAATCTAGGGATCAAACCTGGAACCCACTCAAAGAAAAAACTACACATAATGGATGCAAATCTGAAGTTTCTCTTTCTCCCTTGTTTGCAATCCGTCAGCTGGCTCTTCATGTTAGTCAACAGTGAGGTACACTAGTCATAAACACTCCACCACATATAACATGAGTGGCTTTGATTCCTGGTGCAACGAGGCCAACCCCAAGATCCATGTAATAAAATGTACGATGATCTTTAAGCTCAGGTTCTTGATCGCCCTGATTGGGAATTGCCTCCATATTTTATCTGTGCCATCAACACAGTGGGTGGCAATGTAATCGTCCATGGTCATACCACCCCCATCCCACTGGGCCTTGAGATTCACTACCTCACCCCGGTGAGACAATCCTATGATAAAATATATGTCGTCCACTTCAATCCTAAATGGTTTCCCATCGAGATTGAAGGCCTCTGTCTCTGGATCCCAGTAGTTTACGAGCATCTAGAGTAACCTCACTTGAGCCCTCATTCCTTTGAGAGCCCAAAATTTATAAAGGTCACATATTTTTAAATCTTGTTGGGCCCCTGTATTCCTTTCCACTACGACATCTATCTCTTCATGCTCCCTCTCCCTCCATTCAAGAACCATCCTGCAAAGGAAAAGTAATTTTTTGAGTTAAATCTTTCCAAAAAAAAAAGTGTTCACGGACTTGTACGAGAGCTAACATGGTAATAGTCGCGTATAGGGCTTCATATACGCGACCCGATGAACTATCACTCGCGTACACCCTAATTCACATTTTGCGCCCTCTAATACTCAAAAAATGAGGCCTAAAATTGAAATTCAAACCAATGAAATTGAAGTATAGGGGATGGGCACTTACTTGGTCCAGACGGTTTCTAATTCCGTTGATCGTAGCTCCAACAATCGACACTTGAATATCGAGGGGAAACTGGCCTAAAATGCACTATGTGGGTGAAAAAACTCAAATGGTATGGTAAAATGACATATTTTTACTATTAGTAGAAATTTTTTACCCACTCTATATAGTTTATGATAATTTTTTACCTTGTGGACTAATAGTATAGTGGAAAGAATTGGTTTTGGTGGTTTTATCCAGGATTTTTGTGGTTTCTAGCATCATACCACCCATTTGTGCCTTCGACGGGTATTTTCTTTCACCAGCATATAGGATAGGTTTTCAATCTATTTTTGAAATTTGGCATTGTCCTATGACTATGATCCATATTCTTTAGGTACAGACCCATTTATTAGTGACACAAAACCTTCTTACTTCTACTAGAAGTGTCGTTACTAAGTGGTAGAGGCTCACCAAACATGGGTGCCCTAGTTAGAACCTTTGTGCCATTTGGTTCCCATGCAGAAGTTATTCCATAGGACCGGGAGTCCCTTATAGTTCCAATATGACTTTGCATTCGAACCCCATATTCTTACTCACAAGCATTCTGACCTTTACTTATGGGACTCCCCCCAAGTCTTAGTTAAGCTCTTTTCCGACTCTCTAAAAAAAGGAAAATATTTCTGAGTGAACTTGTCTCTTTCACACTCATTAAATGGATTTGAAAGGACATCTATTTGGTGTAAGTTTAACCCTTTTTTGGACTAAGTAGACTACTTACGAAAAAGGAATAATCTAGTCACCATTGGCTGGAAGAGTTCTCCTGGGTATTATTTTATACTTTTTTAGGCCTAGGGGACTAAATATACAAAAAAGGACATTCTTTGGAGTTAAGTTGTAATTTCATTCCATCATCCTGCTTGCAATATTGAGCCTATTGTTGGTTCCCTCTTTCTAGTTATAAGCCTCTTTCCTCATCAATTTGCATCACTAGCCAAGCAGATCCTTGTTTATATCTGTTGCATCTTGACACCCTGTACCCTAAGAGGAAACATTCCCCCGAGTGTCCATGCCCCGCATGCACTTCCTTGCATTGAGCATAGGTATGTTCCGTTGTTTTGAGCTAGTTTCTTACTCGTGACACTCGTTTCCTCTCCTGTATCATAACATTGCTTTGCCTATGAAAAAAAAAAAAGACAGGCGGGAAAAGAATATTATCTTATATCGGCAACAATCGTGTCGCCTTTGAATAGAGCAAAAACTTTTGAGTCCACTGTCATCCAATGTTTGGGTTTAGCATGACCTTAGGAAGATGAGCTCATTATTTAGAGTTTACTTCTTCGATTGGTTATTCTTCCAGTCCCTATGGAGATTTCATTGATGCCTCTTTCATCATGAAGTTTTATCATCAAGTCTATGATGTCTGAGTTATCCATATGTCTCATGCTCTCATTCAAAGGATATCTATAAGGCTGTGTCGACCATTTCTCATAACTCTTTACTTTTCATGCCGGCCATACCCTCAGTGTGTCTTAAATTCACATGAAGTTGTAGTCCTATTGTGCACCCTAGTCCTACTTTCATTATGGGTAGGTAACCTTGAACCCAACAGTTGACATCTCCTCATTGGTCGCTAACTGGGGGGTTTCCCTTGTGTTCGATGACAATAAATATATTCACACATTGGGATTCATGCAGTGCCTTGGGTGCCATTAGCCTTATTGGTGGTTTCCTCGCCTTTGTCGGTAGTCTTCCTCATTGGATTCTATTAAGAGGGTCTCTTTCATGCACTACTTGCATTTGGTGCATGCAGGAGATGCATAGGGTCATTAGTTCATGAACATCCTATTAATCTAAGATCCTCCTAATCTTAAATATATTGCTTTGTACCTCTTCATGACTGATGAGAGATGCCCTAATGGTCTCCTTATAGCGGGTCTCCTTCCATCAAATTCTCTCATCTATTTTGGAAATGAGGCCCAGATTCCTATGAGTACCTAGAGGCTTGTAGTCATCAGTGGCAGGTTTTCCCACCATCGACGGTTGGAAATACATCAATGTCTTCTGATAAATGGCTTCTTCAAGTGTTCGACCTCAACACCATTATTCACACTTGTAAGAATGTACTTGGCTCCTTGATACCTACTTTCATTATCAATAGGTTGCCTTGCATTTGTTAACAATATACCTTAATGATCGGTAATCAAATGAAGTCTCATTGAGTTTGACCTCAACTCCTCTATTCACATGATGTAGACTTAAACCTTCGGCGGATAATGTAGAAGACCTCCATCTTATAGTAGCATATTTCCTAATATGTTGTTTTCTTTCATTAGACCAGTACCTATATGAATTTAGTGATCATGAGAGATCAGATTGTACTCCATTATATACAGATATCTTCATATTGATTTTGAGACTGGTTTCCACTGGGCCTTGTTTGTGACTATGACAGCCTATGGAATGTGTCTCCTTTGTATTTCCTATTCATGGCCATGAACAACTATTTGGTATATTTCCACATGGAGTTGTAGTGTAATTCAGATTGGAAACCATGTGTACAAAGTCATTATGGATTGTAATATTCTCATGAGTAACTAACACTTCCAGCTAAGTCCCCATTACTCCACTTCTGTGAATTATAATGTATTTCTGCCATCACAGATACTCCTATGACCTCACACATTAGGGGCCATCTGTTACAACAAATGTTGCCTCACCCCATGCAACTTGCTTGGATGGCCTTTTCATTTCCCTATGCAGAATTGAAGTCCCCTTTTGTAAATTCCATAGCTTAAAAAGAAAAATTTTCCACATATACGCACCCTATCAGTTAGACAACAAGAATATATGCAACTTTCTCCACTACAGCCCACGTACATCGGGTTTGGTTCTCAAAATTAAAAATTATGTCGGGTTTCCATGCCATGTCATGGGATCCATGATCCTTGAGCTTCCATATACTGGAAACGCTTTGAATCAACCCTTCAGTTCCATTTGAAGGCTATAAATTGATCCATATCCAAACCTTGGAAAGAGGAGAGAATTCAACTTTGAGAGCAAAGATACTCTGGAGAAATTTCACTTCATATTAAGTCTACATCTCTTTATCCTTGAAAGTCTGAACTCATTGTTTAGCCCCCAAGCTCTTCCTTATTTGTGATGGAGAACCTCATTGTCTCTGTTATATGAGCTTTCCATTGGTGGAGGATTGAAGTGGTGGAGGCCTACATGGAGGGACTTAGTTTCTCGATTCCGATATGTTCCGGTAAAGAAGTTTGTCACATATATAGTTTTGTTGATTATTCTAATAGAAATACTCTTTTCTTGTCCAATTGATATCTTGCAAATATTTGAATTGTTATTCCATGGGAATATTTGTCATGAATGTTAATGAATTATGCTAATTTATATGCTAACACTATATATCACCATATGCTTGCGTATATTGGTTGTTGAGGACAAGTTGCAGTTATAAATATTTGAGTTGCGTGTTGAATGATGGTCTTCATCAAACATCCGGACGAGTTAGGATCTCGGCCTTGTCTTGTTAGCATTTCATTTATGTAACATACTTGGGATTAGAGTTGATTTATGTGTGTTAATCCGTCTATTGTGGTTTACCCCATTCCATAGAGAGATTTTCCTCATAACACCCTCTCTATCCCCCCCTTCTTCTACTCTCCCCCCCTCTTTGTCTCTCTCTTTCTATCTCTTTGCCCATTTCTCCCTCACTCCCCTCTCTCTTCCACCTCTCTTCCACCCTTTCTCTCTCTCATCATTGTTAGTCTCAGTCTCACTCTCTATTCCCCTCTTTCTCTCTCTATTCTCTCTCTATCTCCCTCTGTCTCCCCCCCTTTCTCTCATTCTCTCGCTACCCCCCTTCTATGTATCCCTCTTCACTTCCCTTCCTCTCACTATCCCTCTCTCTACCCCCTCTCTCTTTCTCCCTCTCGTCCCTCTTACAATTTATATCTAACCATCCTCTTTGTCTTGCTCACTCCCCCTCTTCTTCCATCTCTATCTCCAACCATCCTCTTTTTCTTTCTCTCTCCCCCTCTCACACTCTCATGCACTCTTCCCCCCCAAGCCACTATCTCTCCTACATTTACCTCTCTCTCTACACCCCTCTTTATTTTCCTCTCTCTCCCTCTCACACTCTCACACACTCTCTATTGAATTACTATTCCTTTCTCTCTCTCCCTCCCACACACACTTTCTACCCCCCCATATGTCTTCCTCTCTCTCCCTCCCACACTCTAACACAATCACTCTCTACCTCCCCTCTTTTTCTTCCTCTCTCTCCCTCCCACACTCTCGCACACACACTTTCTATCCCCCCTCTATGTTTTTATTTGTCTCCCTCCCACACTCTCACACACACATTTTATATCCCCCCTCTATGTCTTCCTCTCTCTCCTTCCCACACTTTAACACACTCACTCTCTACCTCCATCCTTTGTCTACCTCCCCTATTTTTCTACCTCTCTCTTCCTCCCACATTCTTGCACATACACTTTATATCCTCCATTAAGCTATTTATATCTCTCTTCCCCCCCTTTTCATCTATCTCCCCCATTCCTCTCACAATCAGTATCACTCTCTCTCGACCCCCTCCTCCCTCCCTCCCTTTCTCTCTCCCCTCCCTCTCACTATCTCTCCTCTCACAATCTGTCTCACTCTCTCTCTACCACATCCTTGTCCAACCCCCCTATCTTTCTTTATCTTCCCCCCCCCTCTCACACTCACAAATTCTCTCTCTACCCCCCTCTCTTTCTTTCTCTTCCCTCCCCTCTCACACTCACAAATTCTCTCTCTACCCCTTCCTCCCTCTATCTCTCCCCCTCCCTCCCACTATCTCTCCTCTCTTTCTCTCCTACATCTACCACCTCCTTCTCTCTATTCTCTACCCCCCGCCCATTTATCTCTTTATATCTCTCTACCCTCCCTTCCCTATATCTCCCCCCTTCCTCTCACACCCCCCTCCCATCCCTCCCTCTCTCTCTCCCCCTCTCTCTCACTATCTATCCTCTCTCTCTCTCATACATCTACCCCTCCCCACTTTCTCTCACTCCCATCCTCTCACTCTCTATCTACCGACTCTCTTTGTCTCCCTCTCCCTCCCTCTCACACACTCAAACACTCCTTGTCCAACCCCCCTCTCTTTCTTTCTCTTCCCCCCTCTCACACTCACACATTATCTCTCTACCCCCCTCCTCCCTCTATATCTCCCCCTCCCTCCCATTGTATCTCCTCTATTTCTCTCCTACATTTACCACCTCTTTCTCTCTCTTGTTGTTTTTAGTCTCACTCTCATTATATCCCCCTCCCCCTCTCTCCTATACTCTCCCCCCATTTCTCTATTTATATCTCTCTATCTCCCCTTCCCTCTATCTCCCCTCTTCCCCTCATACTCAATCTCACTCTCTCTCTCCTTGTTGTTAGTCTCACACTCACTCTCTCTTTCTCTTTCTCCCTCCCTGCCTCCTCCTCTTTTCCCTTAGTTCTATGTCCCTCTCTCTCTGTCCATCTAAAGGTGAGGCATGTCTCACAACGAATAAAGGATATGTGCAAGACAAAAATGTAGCCTCTCGTGTAAGGTGAGTGTTAAGTTTTTGTTCTTATTCCAATGGATTACTTGTAAGAGTACTTATATGAACATGACCATGACCTAGACCATGAACTAGACCTAGACCATCACTTAGACCCCCCAGCTCCATCTAATCCTACACATAACCTATACTCTACCCTTAACCCCATGCACACCCAAGCCCTAAGTGCAATATTCCTATACCTCTTGTTTTATAAGGATATTTTATGGATATGAGCATTCACCTACGGTTTAATAATGATCTCACATGATTTAATGATGATTATGGTACATTGATTCTACTTTTTTATTTTAATATAAGCATAATCTTATAGTTGATTCGATATTATTTATTCACAATCAATGTTTGAACCCCTCTCTATATCCCTCCTCTTCAACTGTCTCCCTCTCTATTTCTCTCTCCATCGATCTATTTCTCTCCCTCCTCCTTCCTCCCTCCATTTCCCTCCCCTCCCCCCCTCCAAGTCTCCTCCTCTTTCTCTCTATCTCTCTCCTCCTTTATCTTCCCATTTGTCCCTCCCTCCCACTATCTCTACCCTCTTTGTCTCCAACATCTACCACCTCTTTCTCTATCTTCTTGTTGTTAGTCTCAATCTCACTCTCTCTCCCACCTCTCTTTCTCTAACCCGGCCTCTTGGTATTCCTCTCCCACCCTATCACACTCTCAAATAATCCATCTTTATCCCATTCTATCTTTACCTCTTGCATCTAACCCCCACTCTCTCTCTCCCTGTATCCCCCTCTCTCCCCTAATATCCCCACCTTGCTCTATTTTCATATATCTAACCCCCCTTCCCTCTTCCCCCCCCTTCCTCTCACTCTCTCACTCTCTACCCCCCCTCTTTTTCCCCTCTTCCTCTCACTCTCTCATTCTCACTATCTCCCCCCATGACCTAGACCACTAAATAGAGCTAGATATAGAGTTATACATTGACCTATAGATTGACATAGACCATGACATAGACCCCCATACTCTCACTCTCTCACTCTCTACCCCCCATATACATATACCTAGAACATGACCTATACCATGACCTAGACCATGACATAGACCTAGACCATGACCTAGACCATAACATAGAGCTAGAGCTAGATTTAGACGATGACCCAAAGCTTGACATAGACCATGACCTAGACCATGACATAGATATATATATAGATTTAGACATTGACCTAGAGCTTGACAATTCCCAAAATAATGAAACCTATCATGACTTATTTTTTTCCTCTATTACTCATTATATTTAACCTGCACACAGATCTTGATTAATCCACTCACATAAAGAAGATTAATTTGTATATTTGTGAAATCAAATCTCATACCTACTCTACCAGCCTCAAATAAATTCATATCAGCAAAGAAAACAAACTGCAAAAGAAAAATTGTAAATGAAATGAATGCAAAAGATGTTCTCTTTGTAGCACATTTCTGATCTCCACCCCTTCCCAGAAAATATAGAATATAAACCTAATCATAATATGATATGATATGACACTTCAAAGGGTGCACTGCAATCTCACATCTTTCCACATCAAATGGTCATTTCAACTCGAGCGTACTGCAATCTCATGATGTATGGGCCTCCAAACGGTTCATTGCAATCTCACTATCTCACTGCCTCCAAACAGTCCTTCAATTTGGGTGCACTGCAATCTCATAATCTATAATCCTCCAAACGATTATAATGTCCATTTCAATAGGTTCCATTCCTCCGAATATCTTGTCACCAGACCCAGATCTTGACGTAGACCATGACCTAGACCACCACAAAGAGCTAGATCTAGATTTATACATTGACCTAGAGCTTGACGTAGACCATGACATAGACCCCCCTGGCTCCATCTAATCCTAGGAATAACTTATACCCAATCATTAAACCTATATTAACTCGAGCCTTAAGTGAACTATGCATATACCTTGTGTACAACCCTTGCACCTACATCACCCACATCCCGGTGCCCTAACCATTGCTCTATCCTTGAAAACACTTTCAATCCTAACCTCTTAGGCCTTAGTTTTCCCCATGCCCCTATACATATTTATTCATAAAGAGTTTTGATGTATATTAAATGCTATATTTGTTGCAATAAGAGTGTGCACACAAACCTGTGAATTGACTGAGTTGGTCGTTTATGCTCAGTAGGAACGCACACATGCGTTTCTAGAATGTGCACACGCTTTAGTGAACATGCCTTATAGGAACACGTGCAAGTTCTTGTTGGGCATATTTTTGTTCCAATCACACCCCGCCTCATCTATCTCATGGTTGATAAAAAACCACGACGGATTTAGAAAAAAACAACCCACACATATAGGTTTTACTTTTTTTAGTGTTATTGTTAGATTCATAAATACTTTTGTGCTATTGCTAGACCATTGCAGGAAAATTTGGAAGACAACTTTGTCAAGTGCATTTGGAATTGTTGTTTGTATCTAATTGTGTCTTATTGGAATTGGAAGACAAATTTGTCCAAGTGCAATTGGAATTTTTGTTTGTATCTTCTTGTGTCTTCTTGGAATTAGAAGACAAATTTGTCAAAGTGCGATTGGAATTGTCGTTTGTATCTTCTTGTTTCTTCTTGGACTTGGAAGAAAAATTTGTCCAAGTGCAATTGGAATTTTTGTTTGTATCTTCTCGTGTCTTCTTGGAATTGGAAGACAAATTTTTCCAAGTGCAATTGGAATTGGAATTGGAATTATTAGATGTGTCTTCTTTTGTAATACAAAAACAAATTTATCCACTTGGTTGTGCCTTATTACATAATACAAAGACAAATTTGTGGTGGGTGTTTGGAAGCCAATTCTTATCTTTAAACATGGAGAACCACCGTATTTGAGAAAGAAATTCCTCGAGAAAAAAGAAATTGATCGAAAAGGTAGAATAAGAAATAGAAAAAGAAAAGTTACATATGTCGAAGTGAAGGATTTCAAAAGAGGGAAATTCAATTCATAGCAGAGTAGATGCCTCTATTGTTTCTCCTCCATCACTAGAAGAAAAGAGAAAGAATTCATTAGAGAACAATCCAAACAATATCTCATTAAGACAATTTTTTGTGGATGACTAGACGATGGAGGATTTGCTTGGAACTGATTATACAATGGGTGAAATTAGAGAAGCAATTGGTGTACAAAATTGTCGTGAAGAAGGTCATCTAGTGCAATATCTTGTTGGATAGTCAAATGTTCCAAAAACTAGACAATTCCATGTCCACTCTCCTCCCACAGTTGATCCATCAGTGATTGAAGGGGAAAGAACTGCAACATTGTTAACTCCACAACAGGGAGGTCAAGAGTCCTAGAATAAGGGTTCATCGTCCCTACCTAGATTGAGCATTGTGTGACGAAGAACTCCGAAACACATTCAGGTCGATGAAATTTTTATAGCATCACTTGAAGGCAAGTTACCTAACTGTACTATTCGTTATCACTATTATAAAATAATTCAAGAATATTTTGAACCAAAATCCAATGCTGCTAAATGTCAAGTATTTTTATCTTTGTTAAAATATAGAAGTTTGACTGTTGTTAGGAAAATTTTAGGAATTAAAACAGTCAAAAGTATAGAAACAAGTCATCATATAGTACAAAACCTTGTAGATTCTTTTTCAAAGAATTGGTAAAAAGTCTCCTTCTAAAGACTGCAATGCAGCCTGACGTGTCTTTTTTGTCCTAGTCAATTGTTAGCAGAATCACAAGAAAACATCATTTTCTACAAAAAACCTCTCACCTCTTGAAATGCAATTTCAAAACCCTCAGAAATTATTCTCATAGACAAGATAGATTCGACACAGGTTCCCCAACAGATTTATGGGCCTTCACTGGAAGGATACCTCGTTCTGACATGAAGTTAATTGGAGCGGTTAAGGGACTAGTTTAGGATTTATAGCATGAGAACACAAGACCCTCTTCCAACCAAAAAGATATACTAAAATTGAGAAGGGGATCTAGGGACCATAAAACCCATATTAAACACTATCTTGACATTACACAGAAAGAATTGTGCGAGAGATTTAGAACAATACATAGAGCACTTAACTTAGGCCAAAGATCTTTCCATAAATGCAAGCCTTGGTATGTTTGAATAAACACAATTCGTAACACATGTTGTTGTAGATATCACATTGAGTATGGTTATTATTATGACACATATATAATTTTCATTTTTTGCATAACACCCTTTCGCATGAATTCCCAGTTATATTGTCATTGTCGTCATCTATAGAATTTATTCACAACATCTTGTGTACAAGGCCGAAGAGTTTTACATTTTATCAAAATGCATGCTTATATGGGAAATTCCCCAGGTGTGGTGGAATGACATTACTAAGAAATTACATCGATGTAAGCGATGAGTATGAATTGGGGAGGAAGGAGGTTGACTTGCAAAGCTTTAAATATGTGACATATGATATTGATGGAGGACATGAAAGAAAAAATATACAATTGGTTACTTCCTAAGTACGAGTTTGTGACTTCATGAAGGAATTCATCAAAAATACACGACATTATGTTCAGCATGTCCATGTGGCTCAATGGTAGGACGAGCATTTTAGAATATGCAGAGATACATTTCTTGTTGGTGTTGTGTTATCAGTGGTTGATTTTTCTGAGAACACTACACCCTTCAACTGGAAATTGAGATTCAAAGCCAATATTATCACTCAGAGTAGGTCAGCATAATGGTACATATCACATACAAGCATGGACCAGATAGTAATGAAAAAAAATAGTTATATTGAAAGAGTGTCACTTTTACATAAGTGATGATCGGTGCCATGATTTATCCCACGTACAACATTGTTTTGAGTTTTTCTACAATTACCTTAAGGAGAAGAACATACCGATGGATAAATATTGGATTTGGTGAGTTGGTTGCACATTCCAGTTCAAAAATGCTCGTGTATTTCAATGGTTGTGTATGTTGCACAAAAAACTAAAGGTACCACACATTTGGAACTATTTTTATTTCGGGCACTGGAAAGGGGAGTATGATGGAGCAGGTGCATGCATAGAAAGAGCATTACTCAAGAAATAAATTAAGTTCACTACTACTTCCCTCATTCGATATGAAAAATTCATTGTTGAATGGTGTTCTTCAAGAACGGGAGAGGGAACAGGAACCCGTGAAGACCAATAACACAAGGACATGTACATAAATATTTTTGGGAGGTAGTCGATGTAGATCGATCACAGTGGTATGAATGAAAAAAAATCCAGGGCACTCGTGGATTCCATTCAGTTAGAACATCAGATAATGCAATAGCTGAAATATGGACGAGAAAACTCTCTTGCTTCTATGGTCCGTGTAGTAGTAATGAATGGGATGATTGTGAATCGACGAACTAGGTTGATAGATGGGATCATGTATCACTCCCCATTGGTCAAGTTATAACTATGGAATTATCCCAATTGGGGGAGGACCAATCAGGTATTTCAACAGATTATGATCATGTCTCAGATCTCGTACTTCCAAGTTTGTTGAATCCTTCTATTAAATTTTGAATAACTAGAATGAATGTGTTATGATTTGGTCATTTAGTGGACTCACATTTTGGCACTCCATTTGTTGCAGGGCACATATACACAGTGGTTTCCCCAAGAGATAATGAATGGGGCACTGATTATTGGCTAGAACGATGCTTATAGGAAAAGAAGACCCTCATGTGATCAGTAACAGACTCCGAAGGCATTGAATTTCCAACAGGATCGATGGTTATTAAAGGAGAATATCTGACACAGGACAAAAGAACATGAAAGAAAGGTGGTTATGTATTTCAAGATTATAAACCAGGTTAAGTTGTATACCACTTTACAAACTTGGTTATTGGTACAAACCTCCAACTAAAAACAATGCCAAGTAAGAACTCATCAAAGGTATGATACTTCTTTCCTTAATCCGAGCATGAGACGTTAATGGAAACCATCAGTATTATAAGTCATCCTGATGGTCTACTTGAATGACCATCTAGGTATTTAAAATGAATATTTTTTGCTTCATTTTGACTGCTGTTAAAATATACCCTGCCTTAAAATATACCCATTCCATGCCTTTCTTTATCTTTCCTTTACTTTCCTTGCCTTTCCTTCACTTTCCATGCCATTCCTTGTCTTCAATTGCCACGCCATACCATTCCTTGCCTTCACTTTCCTTTCCTTTCCTTCACTTTCCATTCCATGCCTTGCCTTCACATTCCATGCCTTGCCTTCACATGCCATTCCATGCCTTTCCTTCACATGCCTTGCCTTTCCTTCACATGCCATGCCTTGCCATGCCTTCACCTTCCTTTCTGTCACTTTCCATGCCTTTCCATGCCTTGTCTTTCCTTTCCATGCCTTGCCTTGCATTCCCTTCCCTTCACTTTCCATGCCTTGCCTTCACGTGTCTTTCCTTCATTTGCCTTGCCTTCACTTGTATTTCCTTTGCCATGCCATTCCATAGAATTGCATGTCTTTCCTTCACTTTCCTTGCCATTCACTTTCCTTAACTTTCCTTTCCATTCCATAGTGTGTCATTGCATGCCTTTCCTTCACATGCCTTGCCTTCACTTGCCATGCCTTGCCTTCACTTTCCTTTCCTTCACTTGTCTTTCCTTTTCCATGCCATGCCATGCCTTTCCTTCACTTTCCTTGTCATTCGCTTTCCTTAACTTTCCTTTCCATTCCATAGCATGCCTCACCTTCACTTTCCTTGCCTTCACTTTCCATGCCTTGCCTTCACTTTCTGCCATGCCTTGCATTCACTTTCCTTGACATTCATGCCTTACCTTCACTTGCCTTTCCTTGCCTTCATTTGAATTTCCTTTCCTTCACTTGCATTGACTTCACTTATCTTTCCTTTTCCATGCCATTCTATGCCTTTCCTTCACTTTCCTTACCATTCATTCATTTCCTTCACTTTCCTTGCCTTGACTTCACTTTCGTTGCCTTCACTTGTCTTTCCTTTTCTATGCCATGCCATGTAATTCCATAGCATGCCATGCCTTTCCTTCACTTGCCTTGCCATTCATGCCTTGACTTCACTTTCCTTGCCTTGCATTCACTTGCCTTTCCTTTCCTTTCCTTGCCTTGCCTTCATTTGCCTTGCCATGCCATGCCTTTCCTTCACTTTCCTTGCCTTATCACTTACCATTCCATGCCTTTCCTTCACTTTCCTTATAACTTTCCATGCCTTGCTTTCATTTTCCTTGCCTTGACATGTCTTTCCTAAACATATGTCAGCTAACACTAAGAAAAACCTTAGTTCCGTAGATACTCCAAAAAATGGTTTTTCAGTGGACGAAATGAGAGTGGAGGGGATCCCGTAGTTGAAACTCGGTGCTTTGGATCCAATGCAACTGACAATTCACCTAACTGAGTCCCGATTTGATTTTTATCACGAGTTGCAACTCGCCTCTTCAAGCCATTCAGGGACATGTGGCCAATTTGGTCTAGGGGCAAAAAATCCAAACCGAGTGGCATAAAAAAGTTTTGTAATCTCCCACAAGTCTATTTATCCAAGGACCATGCGACTACACTACCCACAAATTCTCAACATAGTGTTCTTGAAAATCGACCTCCTCTTAAGAAATTGCACTATGCCTCATTGACCAAAACCCTAGTGTCGAAGATAATTCAACAAATGGTTTTTCGGTGGACGAAATGATAGTAGAGCCCCCCCCCCTATTTGAATCTCGGTTCTCTGGATCCAATGCAACTGAAGGTTCGTCCATCCAAGTCCCGGTTTGAGTTTTATCGTGAGTTGCAACTCGCCTCTTCAAGCGATTCAGGGACATGTGGCCAATTTGGTCTGGGGGCATAGAATCCAAACTGAGTGGCATAACAAAGTTTCATAAGCTCCCACAAGTCTATTTGGCCAAGGCCTACGTGACTACACTACCCACAAATTCCTGACACAATGTTCTTAAAACCAGCCTCCTCTTCAGAAATTGCAATATGCCTCATTGACCAAAACCCTAGTGTCGGAGATACTCCAACAAATGGTTTTCCAATGGACAGAATGACAGTGGATGGACCCCCCTATTTGAATATTGGTGCTCTGGATCTAATGAAACTGAATGTTCACCCATCCGAGTCATGGTTTGAGTTTTATCGCGAGTTGCAACTCACCTCTTCAAGTCATTCAAGGACATGTGGCCAATTTGGTTCGGGGGCATAAAATCCAAACCGAGTGGCATAATAGAGTTTCGTAAGCTCCCAAAAGTCTATTTGGCCAAGGCCCACACAACTACACTACCCAAAAATTCCCGACATAGTGTTCTTGAAAATCAACCTCCTCTTCAAAAATTGCACTATGCCTCATTGACCAAAACCCTAGTGTTGAAGATACTCCAACAAATAGTTTTTTGGTGGATAGAATGATAGTGGAGGACCCCCCCGAGTTGAATCCTGATGCTCTGGATCCAATGAAACTGACAATTTTCCCATCCAAGTCCTGGTTTGATTTTTATCGCGAGTTTCAACTCGCCTCTTCAAGCCATTCAAGGACATGTGGCCGATTTGCTCAGGGAGCATAAAATCCAAACTGAGCAGTATAATAGAGTTTCATAAGCTCCCACAAGTCTATTTGGCCAAGGCCCATGCGACTACACTACCCACAAATTCCCAACACAATTTTCTTGAAAATCGACCTCTTCTTCAAAAATTGCACTATGCCTCATTGACCAAAACATTGGAATTCTCATGGAAGTATTTTTATATAAGAAATATGGGATAACAAGTTGTAGAATTACATGCTTAATGAATCTTTTGATTTTAATTTTTACGTATGAATCATTGGACGGAATGGAAAGTGAATGCAAGGTAAGGCATGGAAAGTGAAGGCAAGGCATGGCAAGACAAGGCATGGCATGGAAAGACATGGTATGGAAAGACAAGACATGGAAAGTGAAGGAAATGCATGGCAAGGCATGGCATGAAAAGGAATGACATGGTATGGAAATGCATGGCATGGAAAAGGAAAGGCATGCCAAGTGAATGCAAGGAAAGGCATGGAATGGCTTGACATGTAATGACATGGCAAGACATGTTCGACAACACAGGTATTCCAATAGAGGACGAACACCTTCAATAACCACTCACATAACCATATCAAAAATCAACACATCGATGTTTTCACACGGTAGAACCCCTACGGGGAAACGTCCGCAGCCCCAACCAACGTGACCACTTGGAGTAGTTTATTAATGCAAAGAAAAATATTACAGATAGATTTTACAAGAGATTTTCTCACAATCGATAATCGACAAATGACCCTCCATGCTCTTTAAATATATATCATGGACCAATCGGGTGTTAAGCCACGGATCAATGGCCATTAATATCGAGGAGAGTATGAACCATCAGATCACTCTATGTCGGGAACATATCATGATCGTCAGATTTCCTAACTACAAATGCATACTAATGCATACTAAAGAAACACACTTTTACCTAACGACACATTAGACCAAGTAGATCTTAACTAACTCTTAAGTGTCTAAATATCCTAACATCCCCCCTTAAGAACAACTTGGGATAGGATTGAAGGATTTACAATAGTGACACAATAGGAGAAGGAAGGAGGCATTAAAGCCTATCCCCCCTTAATGACAACTTCCTGAACTCCTAACATAGATCGAAATTTGTAAAACTTCGCTTATGTAAGAGACTTTGTGAAAATGTATGCAACTTGATCTTCTGTAGGGAAAAAGAGCACTTCAATAACTTGATCATGAATGAGTTTTCTGATGAAGTGTATGTGTATCTCGATGTGTTTGCTATGATGATGTTGAACTCTAGGTCTTTGGAAAGATTGATGGCACTCTGATTGTCACACCAAAGGCTGGTTGGATGTTGTTGCTGGAATCCAAACTATGAAAGGATCTGTCGAAACCACAAGGCTTCCTGACTTGCATTTACCACTTCTCGGTACTCTGCTTCTGCTAAGGAAAGTGCAATAGCCTGTTGTTTCTTACAGGCCCAAGTGACTGGTCCTGAACCAAGGTTGAAAGCATAACCTGCATTAGAGTTTCGATCATCATGGTCGTCGACCCAATATGAATCAGTGAAACCAACCAATAAAGGAGTCCCCCCTGAAATGTAATGTATCCTGAACTGAATTGTACCACTGACATAGAGAAGTATCGTTTTAGCTTCTTTCCAAAGGCTTTCATGGGGTGTTTTCATATACTGGGAAACAAGACCAACAACAAAGGAAAGATCAGGACGGGTATGAGTCAAGTATAAGAGGCTACCAACTAACTTACGGTCTAGGGTGGCATCAACTTCGGGAGAAGTACAAGTGGAAAAAATATTGAATCCAGACTGGAAGGGAGAAGGGGCTGGTTTACAATCATCCATGTGAAAGCAATGAAGAAGGTCACAAGAATACTTAGACTGGGAAAGAAAAATTCCTTCATTGGTTTGAAAAACTTTGAGGCCAATGAAATAGTGCAAAAAGCCTAAGTCTATCATTTCAAAATTCTTCTTAAGGATGGTTTTCACATGGTTTAAAAGTTTTGAGTCACTACTAGTAAGGATAAGGTCATCAACATAAAGGACAAGGATTATGAGATGGATTTCTAATTTCTTGGTATAGACATTAGGATCAGAATGGCATCTAGAGAATCCAGTGGAAATAAGAAAGTTGTCCATTTTGGCATACCAAGCTCAGGGAGATTTCTTGAGACCATAAAGAGATTTCTTAAGGTGACAATCAAGGCTAGAGTCATTATGTACATAGATAGGAGGTTGTTCCATGTAGATTTCTTCTTGCAAATCTCCGTTCAAGAAGGAAGATTTAACATCCATCTGATGGACCTCCCATATATGTGAGGCAGCAAGGGCAAGAACAAGTCAAATGGAATTCATTTTGTCTACAGGGGAAAAGGTTTCATTATAGTCAATTCCTTCAACTTGGGGAAATCCTTTGGCAACTAATTGAGTCTTGTGTCTTTCAACACTTCCATATGATGAATACTTAGTTCTATAGACCCATTTACATCTGACAAGTTTTCTTCCTTTTGGAAGAGGTACAAGATCCCAAGTATCATTTTCCATTAAAGAACGATACTCTTCATTCATTGTTGTATCCCAATCTGGATGACCTGAAGTTTCTGAAACTTGAGACAAAAGAGAAGATGCTCTCTGGAACTGTGAACGTGTCCGACGTTGATCTGAAGGATCACTGACAATATCACCAACTGCTTCTCGTGTTGAACGGACCCATCTAAAAAGCAGTGGAGCTAGTGCTGGTTCATGTTCAAGGGACTCATCTGGAGGAAGGTGAGCAAGAAGAGGTGGATTTTCATCCTCACTGTCATCATCTAAAGAAGAAACTAGAACAAAAGAAGGCACAAATGTCGAATATGTCTCGCGGGCCGAAGAAGGCACAACCACCGAATTATGCTCGCAGGACAAAGAAGGCACAAACGCCGAATTAGGCTCGTAGGCCAAGAGATTTTCATCAAATTTAACATCTCTTCTAATAATAATTTCATTACAATGTGTTTGAAGAAGTCTATAACCTTTGACACCTTCAGAATAACCAACAAATACACAATTCTTACTTTTAGGCTACAATGCTTTCCTTTTCTCATCAGGAATGTGAGCCCATGCTATTCTGCCAAATATACAAAAGTGACTTAAATCTGGTTTAATTTTAGTCCAAGCTTCTTCTGATGTTATATTTTTAAGAGCCTTTGTGGGAGTACAATTTACTATGTAATTTGCACAGTTGATGGCTTCCACCCAATACTTTAGACTTAATCCCTTAGATTGGATCATACAATTACCCATTTCTTTTAATGTGTGGTTCTTTCTCTTAGCAACACCATTTTGTTGTGGTGTATATGGAACAATGTGTTTCATTTGGATTCCCTGTGTAGTGCAGTAACTTGTAAAATTATTGTTCACATATTTGGCTCCATTATCTGTTCTTAACCTTTGAATTTGATGTCCAGATTGCTTTTCTACAAGGGCCTTGTAGGCCAAAAACTTGTCAAAAACTTCGCTCTTAAGTTTTAAGAAGTAAACCCAAATACGTCTGGAAAATTCATCAATGAAAGTTAAGAAATACTTGCACCCAGAAAAATAAGGAGAAGAAAGTGGACCATAGAAATCACTATGAACAAGATGCAAAGGACTCGAGGCATGCCAAGAGGAACATTTTTCAAAACTGTCCTGATGATGTTTGTCGAGAACACAACCGACACAAACACCATCTTTGCATGAAACAAGATGAAGACCAGTCACCATCTGTTGATTACATAGTTGATGCAATGAGCGATAGTTTAGATGACCAAACCGCTCATGCCAAAGTTTTCTCTAGTCATCGCTATGAGAAACAAAAACTGATGAAAAATATGATGACCCAAAGTTATCAAACTTGTACAACTTGGTAATATCATCAGCAATTCCAGTTGCAAGAACATGATTAGGATCTTTTAGATCCTTGATTACAACTTGGTGAGGTAAAAACTCTATGGTTTTACCTTCATCTGAATGAGTGACTTGATATACTGATAGAAGGTTACAATAAAGACTTGGAACACATAATACATCATTGAAATGACCATTTTCTACTTGAACTATTTCAGATCCTTCAACACTAAGAGATCTATTATCACCAACAAATATTTTCTTGGTGTTACATTCAGTTAGAGTAGAAAATATGTCTCTATCCTTAGCCATATGATAATATGCTCCAGAATCAATAAGCCACTCATCATAAGTAGAAGTAGAAGTTGTATTGAAGGAGAAACCATAAGCTGAAAGTGCATGTCCATGAGAAGAAGAATAAGAAGAAGTAGAATCAATACTGATGTTGTGCTTCTTCATCACTGCTTCTAAAACTGCCATCTTCTTGAAACATTTGGACTCATCATGACCATCTTTATCACAAAATTTGCAATGTCTTCCAGTCTTTTTATTTTTATATTTTTCTCATTTGTCTCCATTAGGAGAGAAAGCTGTCTGAGTGGGTTTGGGACCCTTATATTGCTTTTTGTTGTGGCGAGGATGTTGCTTCTTGGGATTCTTGGGTTTATATTTCTGATGGACAAGTAATGATTTGTTGGAGGTACCTGCAGTGCTGGTCACTCCAAGTTGTACTAGCTTATCTTTCTCTCTAATCAAAGCATCACAAAGTTCTCAAGACAAGGTTTTTGATAAGCTTCCCCTAGAGCCTCTTGCATGGCATAAAAGGTAGATACAAACACAGAATATGCACTACCTAGCTTAGAAAGAATAAGATAGATGCAATGATCTTCATCTATATTTATCTTACATTCTTCACATAAAGTTCTGAGTGTTTTAAACGTAGATAGATAGTCTTCAATGCAAGAAAAATCACTTGGACTTAAAGTTAGTACTTGATTTTCTAATTGTTGTGCTCAAATAATATTGTGTTTACCAAACACAGATTCAATCTTTTCCCGAGATTCTTTGGGTTTATCAATTGATTAATCCACGTGCTTCGCCATTCCTATTATCCCATTTGGATTTCTTATCAGCATCAGTGGGTGTTGTTTCCTTTCCCAAGGTAATACGGTACAAGCCTTTACTTCTTAATAAATCCTCCATATGAGATTGCCATTGGAAGTAGTTGGTGCTGGTAAGTAAGAGATTACTTGTAGAATCCATATTAAATATGAAGATAATATGGATTTAAAAACTGAAACTAATTATCTAAATGGAAATATCTCGAAAAGTTATGCGGTTTTAAAAAAAACGGCACTTAAAACGAACTTCGGATGTGAGAGTTATGGCATTTTTAAAAAAGGCATAAACGATAACCAAAGGACTATGTGGTGGTGTAAGTTGATTTATGAAGTGACCCACTTTTATAAAAAGAAGTGGGGATCACTTTTACAATGAAGTTACTTCATGCAAAAGAAATAACTCTAAAATAAAATATTAAAGCTACTTATAGTGATTCATTTTTATATTTGAAGTGAAATACACTTTACAATTTTAGCATGAACTTTTTCAAAAAAAGTAACAAAAGAGAGACTTGAACTCAAGACCTCTTACTTAATAAGACAAATTTTAACCAAATGGTCTAGAAAAACATATTGTATTATTTCGCAAGAGGATTGTTGTTCTTGTTTTTGTTGCTGGAGAGCGTGCTCAAAAAAATCTATTTTCACACAAGAAAACAATTTCGCTTCTTGATGACAACAAGGGTTAGATATCGGTTAGCTTACCCGGAAGATGCACATTTTCCTATCTATTTCTGATTTTTTGAGATCGCACAGGTCGCGGGGCAAAGAGAATACGTAGATCTAAAAGAGTATCAACCTGGAAACAAATAATATCAAACCGAAATAAAACCAAAATAATACTTTGGAAAAATTTAAAAGATGTGTATTCAACTTTTATACCTCTAGATCTGACTGTAATGGTCGTATATTGGGAAAACATAAACCTTTTCGAGTGAAACGAAAAATGTTCCTGACTAAAATGAGTGATCCAGATGCAATGGAACAGTCCTCTCGGCCCATAAATGTACGAAAATGACAGAAAATGGAGATGAGTCAACTCGGCTTCACGATATCGATCTACAACAGGAGTGGGTCTTCAAACAGGCTCTGATACCATGTTCGACAACACATGTATTCCAACAGAGGACGAACACCTTCAGTAACCATTCACATAACTAGATCAAAGATCAACACATCGATGTTTTCACATGGTAAAACCCCTACGGGGAAACGTCTATGGTCCCAGCCAATGCGACCACTTGGAGTAGTTTATTAATGCAAAGAAAAAGATTACAGAGATATTTTACAAGAGAGTTTCTCACAATCGATCATCGGAAAATGACCCTCCATGGTCTTTAAATAGATATCATGGACCAATCGGGTGTTAAGCCACGGATCAATGGTCATTAATATTGAGGAGAGTATGAACTGTCGAATCACTCTATGTCGGAAACATATCGTGACCGTCAAATTTCCTAACTACAAATGCATATTAATGCATACTAAAGAAACACACTAAGAAGCACACTTTTGCCTAATGACACATTAGACCAAGTAGATCTTAACAAACTCATAAGTGTCTAAATATCCTAACAAGACATGGGATGGAAATGCATGGTATGGAAAGACAAGACATGGCAAGTGAAGGAATGACAAAGCATGGCAAGACATGGAATGGAAAGGCATACCATACCATACCATACCAAGGCAAGGAAAGGCATACCATACCATAGAATACCATTTCCAATGCGGACCATACCATTGTCATTGCCATTGTCAATGCATGTGGTACCATACCATACCATTGCCAATGCATACCATAAAATGGCAAGGAAATGCATACCATTGCCAATGCATACCATTTCCGTTAACAATTCATACCATACCATACCAATGCCAATGCATACCATTGCCATTGGAAATGCACACCATATCATACCAATGCCATTTCCATTGCCAATGCATACCATTGGAAATGCACACCATACCATACCAATGCCATTTCCATTGCCAATGCATACCATTTTCATTGGCAATGCATACCATACCATACCATACCATACCAATTCCAATGTCAATGCATATCATTTTCATTGCCAATACATACCATTCTCAATGAATACCATACCATACCAATGCCAATGCCAATGCATACCATACCATACCATACCAATGCCAATGCCAATGCATACCATTTCCATTGGAAATGCATACCATACCATATCAATGCCAATGACAAGGGAATGCATACCATTGGCAATGCATACCATACCATACCATTGCCAATGCATACCATACAAGGCAATGACAAGGGTATGCATACCATACCAATCCATTGACAATGGTATGGTATGGTATAATATGCATTGGCATTGACATTGGAAATGGCAATGGTATGCATACCATATCATACCAATGCCATTGCCATTGCGAATGCATACCATACAATGGCAAGGAAATGGTATGCATTGGCAATGCATACCATTTCCATTGCCAATGCATACCATACCATACTATACCATTGCCAATGCATACCATACAAGGAAATGACAAGGCAATGCATACCATACCAATGCCAATGCCAATGTATAACATACCAATGCCATTATAAATGCCAATGCATGTGGTAACATAGCATACCATTTCCAATGCATACCATACCATTTCCATTGCCATTGCTAATGCCAATGCATGTGGTACCATACCATACCATTGCCAATGCATACCATACAATGGCAAGGCAATGCATACGATTTCCAATGCATACCATTGGCAATTCATACCATACCATACCATACCATTGCCAATGCATACCATACAAGGCCATGAGAAGACAATGCATACCATACCAATGCATACCATTTCCATTGCCAACCATTGCCAATGCCAATGCATACCATACCATATCATTGCCAATGCATACAATACAATGGCAAGGAAGTGCATACCTTTGCCAATGCATACCATACAATGGAAAGGCAATGGTATGCATATGCAATGCATACCATTTCCATTTCCAATGTATACCATACCATACCTTACCATTGCCAATCCATACCATACTAGGCAATGGAAAGGCAATACATACCATACCAATGCATAACATTGTCATTTCCAATGCATACCATACCATAGCATACCACTGTCAATGCATAACATACCATTGTCATTATCATTGCCAATTCCAATGCATGTGGTACCATACCATACCATACCATTGCCAATGCATACCATACCATACCATAACATTGCCATTGCCATTGCCAATTCCAATGCATGTGGTACCATACCATACCATTTCCATTGTCATTGCCATTGCCATTGCATGTGGTACCATACAATACCATTCCCAATGCATACCATACAATGTCAAGGAAATGCATACCATTGGCAATGCATACCATACAAGGCAATGGAAAGGCAATGCATACCATACCAATGCATACCATACCATGCATGTGGCAAAACAAGTGGTAAACTTTGAACAATGTATTAACATGAAGACTCTATAAGATAATATAGTCTCTTTTATTTACAAAATAATAATAATAATAATATATTTTATATTTTTCATATATTATAATATTTTTGTATAAATAATTTATTTTTCTTTTTTCCATATATTAAAATTTTAATTTTGTTTTCTTAAGTTAAAAGAAAATTCTAATTATACCTATAAATTTTTCACATTTCTCCATTTATTGGAATTTATTATAAAGTAAGCTAATATTATAAAAATAATAATTATGATAAACATTTCATAATATTATTTTAAGTTAGAATATAATGAATTACCTATTAAATTAATGCATATTTAAAAAAGTTAGGATATAATGAATTACATATTAAATTAATCCCTATTTATAATAAACATCCATTTATAATTTCACTTAGTTAAAAATATAAATATAGATAGAAATATTAATATTTATGGTAAGGTGACACACTAACTTTTCTTAGCATATAATGAATTACACACTAACTTAACTAACTTTATCCATATTTATAATAAACATCCGTGTATGATTTCACTTTATTGAAAATATAAATATAGATAAAAATTTAAATATTTTTGTTAAGATTATTCTTCTCTAATAAAGATATATGAACATAATAGAGAGTTAAGGTATTGGATCAAGAATGTAAAATACTCTTTAACAGCGGAATCACAAATCTATCCATGTGTAAGAAATCTAATTTCTTAGCATTTTTCATCACGAAGTGTCTTTCTTGCTTGATTAGTGTGTTATGTTAGCACGTTCATTGAAAGGTGGAGAGACTATTTGAAATTCTTGCGTATGATCTTACGCAGTTATCGGTGGGCATTTGAGTAGGGATTAACCATGATTACGCAATTTTTACAACCGTCTACATATATGCAAAACACAGTGGACATATATTTAAGTGAATCAGAGAATAGGAATTATGGCTTCTAGAGGATGAGTTAGTGTAATGCTGAGTTAGTGTTGAGAATAGGTAAGCACGTGTCCACAGGCCAAACACACTCCTCCATGTGAATCCCACTCCATGTCATGCACACGCACCAGCACATGGCAAGCATTCAACTTGATGATGAATAACTTGTTCATCAATAACTAATTAGTAGTGAACAAGTTAATTCTAGTCATAAAATCTCAATAAAATGCGAAATAATAGAAATTGATTTTCAATGGAGAATAGATCTATTTTAACTTTGGATATAACAAATGATATAAGGTATCAAATCTTTTAAAGTGAAAACCTTTCTTTAAATTTTTCACTCTAAAATTGGTTTACACCTCAAGGAAGGAATTTCACCCAACTTGAGGCTTGATAAATACATGAGGACTAAAAAAGTATCATAACACTAACTTATAAAAAGAGGCTTAACATATACAAAGTTAAAATAAATCTAAGGGTGAGTGCACAAAGTTGGGGGATGAAAAAGTGGCAAGGGGGTCAGCATGAATGCGTGCGTGTTCTCAGAAACACGCATGTGTTACTAATTCTATAGGTTTGGCAAGGCCCAAACCTCTAGTAAGCTTGCCACATAGGTTCGTCGGTAGGAATGTGCATGCATTCCTGTTGTGCTCGTTCTTTAAGGATAGCAAGTGTGTTCTGTGCTCATTTGCACACCATGCCTCGCAAAGTTCCTTCATTGAGCAAGCAAAAGGGACAAGTAAAGAATGAACAAAGCCAGGGATCTTGCCACCATGTCCATCACAAAAAAGGTATGGTTGATTTTTTGTCATTTCCTTTCTTGGTTTTGTAAAAATAAAAATAAAAATAGTCATAGGTTATGGATGTAAATCTCAATGGCATTCAAAACTTATTAGCAAGGTTCACTACACATAATTAATACATATAATTAATACTTGAATGTAAATCTGTCAACAATTCACCAATTTTGGATAGGTTTTTTTCAAGTTCATTGTAAAGATAACACATAGTTTTTCTTTGTTTTACACAAAATCATGTTAATGATTTTGTTGGGATAAAATAACATTGTTGTTTGTAATACCTTAGTCATAAGTCCACTTACTAGATTGTCTTATTAAACTGTAGCATATATTACAAAATGGAACCCGGTGACAATATAAACTGCCCACCAACAGACCAAGGAGAGAAAAACCCCAACCCACCACAACCACCCAATCTAAACATCAAAATTGATGAGGGGTTGGATACATTAAGAACACTTGTAGATTAGTTAAGGGGCACCAAAGAACCAAGCAAAGTGTTCTTGGCTACTTCTTTAGACGTCTTTGTGAGGTCCATTGCAAGTGCCCAAGGGCAATTGAATTATATTTCTGAGTATAGGGAAAGAATGTTTGAGTACTACTGCACTGGATTGGATACAAACCAAGTCAGAGACTTGAATATTTAAAAACAACAACTATTGTCTATTTTTAGGGATCCTCGAGATGGACAAGAACTACCTTTGAACAAAAGATGCATTTGTATTGATTGGTGTATCCATCCATATATTAGTAAAAACTGGATGGATAGGTGGTATGTGGTTTTTTATAAACCTCTCTGCAATGACAGGGAGGTGCCCTTATATTTTTTGAGAAAATTATGGGAGAAATTTATTTTGGGTCACCATGTTAACTACTTTTACATGGGTGAGTTCTAGGGGGTAGGTAAGGGGTCTACACAGGACTGAGAGCATGCCAGGCATGATCCCATGTTAGGTCCTCGTCCCCCCAGGTGAAGTCATGACTCCCCTACCCAACATCCTCCTGTTGCAGAGAGTTTGCAGCAGGTACAATGAGTTATTTCATCATTGACTTGGAGTCTAGTGAAACATGGCCACTTTGTTGTACTATCTCATCAGGAGGTGACTACCAATGACATTGATAGAGGGGTCAGAGCTTCACCCCGCACAACAAAGTTTAGTGATGAGAGGGTACATGGACATAGTAGTCGTCCATGCAAACCTCACAAATTCTCAAGCTACGATCATACCTGTTATGGGCCTATGGAGGCGAGTGTACACTATAGCTTCATGGAGGAGGTTAGTATCTTAACCATTACTATGTTCTTAATTGCTATATATTTATTTTGTATTTTGTGTGTGTGTGTGTGTGTGTGTGTGTGTGTGTGTGTGTATTATTGTATGTTATTTTGCATTTGTTACGTCCATGTAGTAGACCCTCTATGCCCATGGATGCATCAGTGCCTATCTCCACCACTGATAAAGCAATATAGGAAGCCTTCTCCTTGGGTGTATCCCATACACATGTATGTGTCACATTTGATAAATTCACCATAGTCATTTCTTTATTTTATGGCATCATCAATTTTTTAATGTTCTTTTGTTTCTATGGGATGTGGGACCAGGCAATGTCAGGGAATGTCCATATGGGATGGACAAGTCACCTACATCACATGTATCATGTGTAGAGTTAAATATTGTATAGATCTCAAATTTGTTGTCTTTATGTTTTTGAATTTTACTATTTGGTACTAATAGTTCAATATTATTAATATGTATGCAGGTTGTTGACATATTCGCTTGTTATAGTACTATTGCACTCCTAGGGCACTTGGGATCTACTTTTGGGGTAGCTTTCTCTAGGCCAAGGGTGTTCTCATCACTTATACAGCCTGTGGGGGTCCATCGTTGCCCACCCCCAACATATGTCTTATTTCATGCATTATCAATGGATTCACCCGCAGACCACCCATATGCACGACCTCTTCCATTGCATCCATCCACAGTGGATGCACCTGTATGCCATCCACCCCCCCACCATTTCCATCAGCCCCATCCATTGAGACTGCCACAGTAAAGGTTTCCTTAGAGAAGGTTGTACAACCAAGCGCTCCACCTTCCAACAACTCTCCATCGAGGCTTGAGATATTCACGGTGAGATAATGTGTTGGTGATATTTTTTTATTTATCATGAATTTGATTTTACACATATTTAGTTAATTTTTTGTATTTGATCCTTGTAACTGACATAGGGTGGCATAGTTGAGAAATTGGAGTCGCGAATGAGGGTAACACCCTCACGATTATTAGTAGCATATGTGGTGAGTTGTCTTAGGTTAAATTACAAAGTATCATTTTGTATGTATTTTAATTCATTGAGGAAAAAAACATATAACACTGTTTTTTCTTTGTGCAGTCTCTGGAGTGATGAAGCATGCCCAAGACTTGAACCACTCGAGGTGCTTCCTCAAGCAAGAGAAGAAATATATATTTTTAGGATGCTACTGAGGGTGGCGAGGTGGAAGTGTTCATTGATTGACCAATTACTTCCATTATGTATATAGGCCACCGTATGTCTGTTTTCCATGTTAGGGATCTTGTTGTCATTTTGTATATTGGGCACAAGGTGCCATTTTGTAAAAAATATACAACTTAGACGATGTTGAATATATATGTATATATACATTTCATGACACATTTGTTAAGTTCATCTCATTGTTTTTGAATTTTGTGTTGATGAATGTATGAATTTCAAAGTGTTTGAATTTCAAAGTTTATGAATTTTATGTGTATGAATGTATGATTTTTTTCTAAAGTGATTATAAATACTTGTGTTACGCATTAACAAATCTCTTATGGTGGAAAATATTTCTAAGTGTGAAATCCATAATAAATGAATGGTTATCATTACCTAAATTTATGGGTAGGGCATACATTTCCTTCAACATTGGTAAAGTTAAATTATTTTCCAATGCATTGGACAAACTTGGGTGCACTTTTTAGAAACAGATGGTCAATGGACAAGGCACCAAAGCACTCAAAGTTGATGGATGAAACTTGATTCCACCTTAAAGTACTCAAAACATCATCATCATCATCATCATCATCATCATCATCATCATCATATATATATATATATATATATTAACTTATTAAAAAAATATATTGCAAACTTGTAACCGAGCAAACTTATAAGCTCAAGTCCATGAATCATAAATATATTAATTTTCAAACTTTGCAGTCGGTAGTGACAATTCTCGATTTTTTTTTAAATGAAAAATAAACTCAAGTTCATAAGCATAAATATATTAATTTTTTATATATAATACTGGTTACTTGACTTAAAGAATCCAAAACTAGTAAAATTTAACAAAACATTTAATTAGTAGTATACACTAAAGAAATTTTGAGGAAACAAATGTGACTTACCTAAATGGTGTTGACAATCATACTAAAGGCAAGAAATACCGCACATATGGGTAGTGCATGAAGCTCCAAAGTTCCACATTTCAATTTGCATGTTTAAACAAATCACATAACTATGATCATCATAAACATATAACAATAAAAATAATATCCCGCAACCCATAAATAGGTCCAAATGTATACATATCAAATGTTTATATCATTCTAACTAAACCCAACAAATACTAAGCAATGAATCACTAAGATAAGTAAAAATCAAAGTTCTAACCTTCGAATGATAAAATATAGGTTGTGACATCTACAAATCCCTATAACACCACTTTGATCTAAAATAGACTAATCCCTCCATGCATGTCTTGTCATGTAGCTTCTCATTTTAACCTATATAACAATAAATATAACTTCCCATAACATTATGCAAGGAAAAAGTCAAATCAAAATGTGGATTGCAATGAAACAAGAATAACAAAAAAAGAAATATGTTTCATTCCAGGAAATAAAAAACAATTTTTCTACGGACATATGACCTAAGTTTCCATGACAAAGTTTCTTTCCATCCAATGAAGTGTATATGACATTTTAAGTCTAGCTGAAAAGGTTTGCATGCCTTGCCAAGTCATGCCATGCCAAGTGCCTTGTCTTGAGTTGTTATGCCATGGCATGCCTAATAGAAAAACAGGATCACAGAGCAATAAAATAAAATAAAATGTGTAAATAAAACACATAAGATACACAATACAATAGAGACTCAGATATACATGTTTCACCCAGTGTGGGCTACGTCCACCAGAGAAATTTTTCGGTCCTTCCTTTATTATTATCCATCAAATGAATGGATACAACCTACAACACACCCATTGTAACTTTCTCTTCTTTCTCTCACATTCTCCTCTCTCAGAATATAATATGCCCTCTCGTACATAGCCACAACACATTACAATAATACAAAAATGGGTTTCCCTTTCTGAGCGAAAACTCTAACATAACTTATACCGTCAGATTTGCGACCTTATAATGAATCGTCTAAATTGACTATGAAATTACAACATTTTACAAGGCAAATTTGACAAAATTTTCCTCGGGGGCCAGCCCCTGAACCCCCGCAGAAGGGGGCTAGGCATACCTGCATATGAATTAGGAAGACAATCAGGCTCCATGACCAACAATATCCCACTTGGATATTGATCACAACAACTCTACTGTTGATGTAGCTGTTGGACTATGATCCACCTTGGACCTGGAAAATTTCTCGTTTTCACCTTCATGCTTGAAGGTCAACTGAAACTGAGAAACAACTCAATTTATCCCTAGTTACTACCTTTGTTAACATGTTTGCAAGATTCTGGCCAGTATGTATCTTTTCCAACTTCAATCGTCCATATTCCAATATAGACTGTATGAAATGGTACCTGAGTTGTATATGCTTAGTCTTAGAATGGAAGGATGAGTTTTTTGCAAGATGAATGTCACTCTCACTATCAAAGTATAACCTACTATTCTCCTTCTTCTTTCCCAATTCCTCCATAAACATCTGTAACCAAATCATCTCTTTACTAACCTCTGTAGTAGAAACATACTTTGCTTTCATTGTTGAAAGTGCAACAACTTTTTGCATTTTCAAAATCCAACTTACTGTTGTTCCACCTATAGTAAAAACATACCTTGCGGAACTCCTCCTTCTATATTTATCACCTTCCATATTTGAATCAACATATCCCCGTAGAACAATGTTTGAACCTCCAAAACATAATGCATTAGTAGTAGTACCTCTCAAATACCCGAGAATCCACTTTACTATCTCCCAATGTTCTTTACCTAGATTGTTCATATGCCTTCTCACAAATCCCACTGCATGTGCAATATATGGTCTTGTACACACCATAACATACATAAAGCTATTGATTTTTGATGAATAAGGGACCCTGGACATGTATTCTATCAACTTATGTGTCTTGGGACACATTTCCTTGGTTAGTTTGAAATGGTTGGTCAAAGGTGTCCTAACTAGTTTCACAATTTTCAATCTAAACCTCTCCAACACCTCCTCTATGTACTCATGCTGAGACAATGTCAATTTGCAATTTTTCTTGTCTCTTGTTATTCTCAGACCAAGGATTTTCTTTGCAGCACCCAAATCTTTCATCGCAAATGAATTAGCTAATTTCCTTTTGAGCACATTTATATCCTGCATGTTATACCCTGCAACAATAATGTCATCTACATACAATAGAAAGATAATATAGCTTCCATTTTCTAGTCTTTTAAAATAAACATAGTGATCAGAATGACATTTGATATAACCTTGTTCTATCATAAACCTCTCAAGCTTCAAACACCACTGCCTTGGAGCTTTCTTTAGGCCATACAAGATCTTCTTAAAATTTTATACCAAATTCTCCTTTCATTTGACCTCATACCCTTGTGGTTGTTGCATATAAATCTCTTCCTCCAAATCCCCATGGAGAAAAGTTGTTTTTACATCTAATTGTTCAATATGCAAGTATTCTACCGCCACAAGACTTAAAATAGTCCTAATTGAAGTCATTGTTGGTGCGCAGTTGCAAGAACCTAGGTTCAAATTATCCCAACCAACAAAACCATTCATATACTGACCATTTTGGCATCACCTGCATGCAAGTGAAGTCTCACCCAAGTTATCTATTGGGGATGTAGGAACCAAGTTTCTACGGGGATGAGGGGATGTGAGGTTAACAACATGTACATTACTACTTATATACCCTATGCGCAATATTTTGTATATAACATCCTTTTTTCAATTAATAAACTCTATTATGCAGTTCCATGATAACGAATATGGAAACATAAAGCATTCAATGAAACATTCATTATTAATGTGCATCATTTATATAACAAACAGGTCTAGATTAAGCATGCATAAACATAACATCCATGAACAACCACATCCAAGGACAAAATAATTAGCATGGTTCACCTAATCTTTGGGCTACGTCCACAATGACTAGCTTCTATATTATTATGGAAGTATTAATCATCTCACACCTGCACACTACACTTACAATAGATAAAACATATCATAATCCCCCATTTAGCCTAGTCGTTCTATAGTGCAGGCCTATCTCTGCAAAATCTCTCCCAGAACTCCAATCATAGTCTCTCTCTCTCAACAATCTAATCTCTTAATCTCAACAACCTATCATCCTCTTACTCTACCCAACCCTTTACATATTTATACATCAAAATAGGGATAAAAGCCCTATGACAATTCATGATTCGTGCATTATTTTCCTGCCTTTGTGCCTGCATGTTTCTTTTCCTTCTTTTATGCCTACATGTTGTTTTTCCTACTTTATCTCTTTTTTTATATCCTTACTTTATTCCCTTGCTTTATCTTCTTTTTTTATCTCCTTATGTGCCACCAAATGCGCCTTTACTACGCACTTTGATCTTGAATGCACCTTTACTGCTCACTCTGATCCTTCCTTCTCTTCTTTCCTCTGCTACTATGCATCTCCTCAACACTTAGGATATTTTTGAAAATTACATCCAAATTGCCTATCCAATAGGCCCCCAACACTCACTTGTGGCTTGTCTTGAACCACTTAGGCCTGTTGCATCGCTCCCTTCCATGACTCCATAATTTTTTACAATCTCTCTCTAGCTATAGTGAATTCTTTCTTTCTCAACTTGATTAACCATGCCCTTCGTTGCTGCCAATCCCCTTATTATCTTGAGTGCTTCATCCTGCAGGGGTTCCAATTGTTGTGTGATAGTCTTATGCTCTGCCCTCATCTTCTCTATCTCTTTGTATAGATGTCTATTTTCAAGGATGGTCATCATGAGTTCAACTAGTGGCATATTGTTTATTCTTTCACTGGATTTCTGTGCACTTCTTACTCTTTCCTTGATTTCATTCAGCTTCGGATTCACTATCAGTTGTGCCCAAATATGTGTGTTTTTTTCACATAGCCTCTCGCACTCCTAATCTAAAATCCTAATTCTTTCTACTAAGGTTGTGGATATTTTGTCACTTTATTCCTTCTCCTCAGGTGGTGTACCTAGTGTGGTGCACGCTTCCAATTTTCCAATCCTATTGCAGAATCCTTGAATTACTTCGTTGATTTTTTATATATGTTCCTCTATTGTGGCTTCTATCACCACCGCTATCTCGGGAACCTCCCTATATATCTTTTGGACATATTTTGTACCCTCTCAGCCTTTTTTTCAGCCTCATCCTTCTCCCGCAATACCTTAGTATGAACCTTCTACATGCCTGCCTTATCTGTCGCTACCTTGGTTAACTCCTTTGTCATTGATTATGACCAAAACTATATTTCCTATCCAACTCCTGCCTACAAGCCTTCTAAGGATTCCATGGGTATCTATGACAATAGTAAGTCCATATGACTTAGTACTTGTTCCTTCTCCTCCATGTCCAGTGTATAGAACTCAATTACTTCAGGCAATATCTTCAAAATTCAGTGCCCTACTGCGATCTCTGGTAGGTACGAAGTGGTTTCCCTTTCTTCTCCAGCCACGCTTGTTGGTTGGCCTTCAACGAATATTATCTCTGGCGCTATTCTCACTACTTCCAACTATCGTTGCAATGTCGTCAACTGCTCTTGCACCTTATTATTCATCTCTTCATGTAGTTATGACACATGTTGAACTTCCTCCTCTTTGGTGTCCCTCACTCGGTAGCCAATCCTATCGATATCATCATCTATAAAAGTGTGCATAGCTTGTTCTTTGTGGTCTTTCATCTTCTTACGCACAAATTTTGTTGGCCCCTTACCCTTTTCTTTCCTCTTGTCCCCTACTTTTGGTACAATCTCATGCTCGTCACCTACGCCATTGCCTTGTTCATTTCCTTGTCCCTCATCTGGTTCTTCATCTTTGTTGTCTTGTTCCTCTTCCTCGTCAGGGTGCTCCGTTTCTTCATCTGGAACTTTCCACTCTTCATCCGAGTCATTAAAAATAAGGAACAAATCCTCATCTGTCAACTTGTAGCTTGTTGGAAGACATTGGCGTGATGACTCTCTTTTAGCTTAGATATACATGTGGTGCATCCCTGCTTTGAATCACACAATAGACTGATAGTTCTCCATAGTATGGGCGGTAATGCATGGTGTGTGAACTATGATGTGACTAATCGCATCAAGGTATATATAGAAGGTGACATTGTTGTATTTTTGTCTCTATTTGTGCGTAATATGCCATAAGTTAACATATCACACCGCGACATGATCTCTTCGTGATGTTTTCAAAAACTAGCACTCATGAGGCTCCCTCCAGGAGACCAATGCTATCAGTATGATAAGCTAGGAATAGTGAAATTTCATGCCTTTCTCCTGGGATTTGGTGCAATCTATCAGAAACTGATTGACAAAAAACATGGTTCAATTCATTTGGATCCCCCTTGCGCACTTCTCCAGAGCTTCTATTACTACGACCAACACCTCATCCTTCCAAAATTTCCTTACTAAACCATTTATTAGCACGTAGTTGAAATAACCTAGGTTAAAATTATCCCAACCAACAAAACCCTTCAGATACCAACCCTTTCGGCATCACTTGCATGCAAGTGAAGTCTCACCCAAGGTATCTACTGGGGCTGCAAGAACCAAGTTTCTGCAGGGATGAGGGGATGCGAGGATAAATATTTTGTATAACCTGTGCATAATATTTTGTATCTAACATCCTTTATTTAATTAATAAACTCTATTATGCATTTTTGTGATAACAAAGATTGCAACATAAACCATTCACTGAGCCATCCATTATTACTATGCATCAATTATAGAACAAATAGGTCTAGATTAAGCATGCATAAACATAACATCCATGAACAACCACATCTAAGTACACAAGAATTAACATGGTTCACCAAATCTTTGGGATACGTCCACAACGAATGACTTCTGTATTATTATGAAAGTATTAATCATCTCAGGCCTTCACATTGCTCTTAAAATAGATACACCATATCATAATCCCCCATCTAACCTAGTCATTCTGCAGTCAAATTAACATAGTCATCCACACTTTTCATTGGCAACTGGGACAAAGAAACAACCAAGTCTTTGATAACCCTGAGACACTTAACCTTCTTGGAATCAAACGAGTACAGGTTATTGTAATTTTTTGTAACCTCCAACCTGAGCTCCTCCATGAAAATTTTAGCCATGAGATTGTGAGATGCTCCCGAATCCATTAAGCAGTTGTGAAACACCTTATCATGGATGTTCAATGAGGTATAGAAAGGAGGGGAGGAGTCATCTCTATCCTCCACCAAATTTCATAGTATGACAATAGGATTTTCATCTTGGAGGTTGACTGAATCTGCAGAATACAATAAAGGCTCATGATGCAACACTTTGGCGAGATACCTTTTGAAATCCTCATGCTTAACTAGCTCCAAGAAAGGTATAGGGATATTAATCTTTTGAATCTCATTCTCAAAGATAAAGGAGGAGGGAGGCTTCATAATATCCTTCTCTTCTAGGATAGGGCCTTAACCACTATCTAGGGGTCGTGTGCCTCTTTTTCTTTGTTGTTAGCTGCCACCTCCTTAACTCGATGCCTTGTTCTAGTAGGCTTCTCAGGAATGTCAGGGTTTCCCTCTTTCTTCTTGGACCTGAGGTTGTATCTATTTGGATTGCCACTTGTCCTTTCGCCTTTGATCATCTCATTTAGTTGGCTATCCATGAGGGAATATTCATATGCAAACTCAGTTAAATGAGGGGATGAAGAGGTGTCACCAAGACAATGGATTTCAGGATCAGTTTCTTCTTCCTCTCCTTCCTCATCAATAACTAGGTTATTTTGTAGAGGGGCTTCGATTTTTTTATCATCTCTATCCCTATTTCTTTGATCCCTCTGGATGATCTGGGGGGCGTTATTTGGTCTCCTGAAATTACCCTTGTTGTCAGTATTTTGGGCATTCCTATAGCCCTATTTCCCCTCAAATTTCAATTTCTTCATTTCCGCAGAAAGTGATTTTACCAGTTTTGTTAACTCATCAACTTGAGGGTGAGAAGAAGAGGAACCAGAGGTCGAAGCTTCAGACCTACCTTTTCTTTTGTCTCTATCAGCCTTACTCATAATATTATCAACTGCCAATATATTGGATTCTACTTCAAGGGTTGTGTCTTGCATATGAGCCAAGGAGGTAGCTCTTCTTTCTCTCAGTAGGAGGCAAAAATCAGGGTCAAAAGCACTATCATAAGTGATCTTGACAGAGGTTTCAGTAGGCTTAATATCAGTGGAGATCTTATTGTACATCTTATTAAATCTCTTGGAGAAGTCTGAGACAAATTCCCCCTCTTCTCTTAAGTGACCCAAACTATGTAATATAATAAAGGAAATATTTTTTATCCCCCCAGTGTCTTAAAAATGCATCATCTAGAGCTTCAATCCCATCAATAGATCTAGGAGTCAATCCCCTAAACCATTTCCTAGCCTCACCATCAAGGCTCTATACAAAAACTCTCAACCATACATCTTCATTTTCAATATTAAGATTATTTGCATAACTGTAAAAAGTTGAAAGGTGTTCTTCTACAGTTATGTCCTCCTCCCCTGTAAACTTGGGCATGTACTTGAGGGGATTCATAGGCTAAGGTAAAACAAGAGGGTCATACCTAGCAGCCACTATGGAATCCATTATGTTTCTAGGAAGATTAGCACCTGCCATTAGAATGTGAATTGTAGGAGAACCAGGGGGAGATGGAGTTTGGACAAGTGGGACTAGAGTTGTATTTCCAAGGGAAAGGGAAAACGACTAAGTGTTGGAGGAGAATAATATGGGGTTTAAGGGAAAAGAATTTTCCCCCTCTTTAGATACTACAACTTTGACAGGAGGAGGAGTAGGAAAACTCAAAGTGGGACAACCTTCTAAGCTTATGGGTCTGAACCACTTTACAATCTCAGGGGAAACAGGCGTATCAAAAATTTCTTCTAAATGAGGCCTAGAAGGGGAGAATTCAACAGGGAAAATCCCAAAATTTAAACTTCTGGAAACTCAAACAGATGGTATAACATGAGAATTAGATGAAGCTACTGGATTTTTTAAAGAAGAATCAAATAAATTACCAGAATCACCTGATACAGCAGTTGAAATCCCTTTTTGAGAGGTCTATCATTTTTTGATAATATTTTTTGGGCCAGCTTCAGGTGTTGTGAGAGGCAGTTGTTGAGTAGACCTTGTGTGTCTGCCTTTGGGAGCCACAACTGAAACAATGGAGTCGCCAGGTGCAAGTTGCAATCTTCAAGTTACTGATTTCTGATGTACCTTCAGAATTAGAATTTCTTTGTCGTTCAATCCCAGGGAAATGTCTTCAATTCGTTCCTCGACAACGGTGCCATGAATGTTAGCACTCAGTAAAGTCTAGTGAAATTTCAATGGAAGAAATGTGTGATAAATTTAAAAAGTAAGTTTGTTAAGTTATTTTTATTTATGTTAGTACAAGAAAATTATTATTTCTTTCAGTTTAGCATATCGATGTTCTAAGTTTTTTATTATATATGACATTATAACATTATTATTATTATTTATTTAGTCACAATGTGTATATGGGAATACAAGAGGAAATGGTTAAGATGTTGAATGAAGAGAGTTGAGATGATGTTAATCTCAACTATCGAGATTCAATCTCTACAACAATATTGAAACAATTTTTTGTTACATTAAAAAATGTATGTTGATTAATTACATTCATATTATTGATTTGTAGATTAATTTATTTCTATTTTATTAGTTATAGATATATAAGTATATTTCCGTTTGTTTCATTAAAGATGCCAAAGAAGAATACATACCTGAAACCTTCAAAAGTTTTATTCAAAAAAGTTTGAAAGAGAAAGAAGGAGATGCGTTTGAACTATTTAACTTGATGAAACACTTTTTTCTTGCATTAGATAATATATATAAAATAAAATAAAAATAATTAGATAATATATATAAAATAAAATAAAAATAACTAGAATAGTACTCTAAATCTCTGTTACACATAATAAGTTATTCAAATATACATAATAAAGACAATTTTAAACTATTCCATAATTCTAAATCACAATCCCATATTAACAACAAGAGCATGGTCTTATCTTTAGAATGCCAAACCATAGTCCAAACCCTCCAATTACATGGGATACAACCATCCCTTATAACCATGATGATATTAACGTCAATGACTCAACAAAAAATAGAATAACCATAAGCTAAGGAAAAATCCTTACCTTACCCTTGATTGTGCCATACTTCTATGAGGCCACTTAACCCTCCCTTGTAGTAGAGATGAGAGAACCCCTCATAGATATAATTGTTTTAAGTGGTTAGAATATAGATGTGCTAATTAAAGATGTAATTTTGCATATTATATTTTTTAAGTTTATGAATACAAATATTTTTTAAGATAAGCTTGTAATAGTTAAAAACATTCAAAATTTGATGTTGAAAGCTGTAATTAATAATCTTACAAATTATTTTTCAAAAAATTATACAAATCAAAATTATTCCTTATAAATAATTATCATAATTTTAATTATTCCTTATAAATAATTATCATAATTTTCTAAAAGTAATATAAATAAAATTACAAATTATTTTTCAAAAAATTATACAAATCAAAATTATTCCTTATATAACCATCATCATAATTTTTTTAAAAAATATTCAATTTCAAAATTATTCCTTATAAATAACCATCATCATAATTTTCTAAAAATAATATTCAATTGAAGATAAAACTTATATAAATAAAAATGTAAACAAATAATTAATGTGTAAACTAATATTCCAAAATGAGACCTGGCCTGGCATTTTATAGCTGTTCAAATACTTGTACAAAGTCATCATACATCAAATGTCGTATCTACTACATCATAATGCTCTACTCTCTCGCCTCTATATCGACTGCATCTACCTCAATAATATCGGTATTGCTGACCTCTTCGTTTGTAGCTCCTGCTGATCCTTCATCCCTTTCCCCATTCGTGTGACCTTCCATTTCACTTATAACATCCTGTTGCTTCTCTGTTTCACCTTCAATTTCAATATTCTGAAACTCGTTCAAGGATTTCCTGCTTTGTTGAACTGGATTATCATTTTCTTGATGAAGATGGGTATCATTAAACCCAACAACTGG
>ML779124.1:937594-961856 GCA_009831015.1 Picea engelmannii | reverse complement strand
TTTAGATGTTTCACTATATCCAGTGAAAATACATTTCTCACTTTTTTCATCAAGTTTCTTCCTTAATTTGGAAGGTATGTGAGCGTATGCTATGCATCCGAATGTCCTTAGATACGCAACATTGAGCTTTGTCCCACTCCATGCTTCTTGAGGGACTTTCATCTTTAGACTTGTGGTTGGAGATCTATTCAGAAAATAAACTGAGCATGCTACTGCTTCAGCCCAAAAAATATTTGACAAACTTTTCTCTTTAAGAAGTGTTCTTGCCATATTCATTATTATCTGATTTTTCCTTTCAGCCACTCCATTCTGTTGTGGAGTATACCTGGTTGTTGTTTGCATGATAATGCCTTGTGATTTGCAGAAATTTGCAAATTCTCTGGAGTTGTATTCTCCTCCTCCATCTGACCTAAGTACTTTGATATATTTGCCACTCTGTTTTTCAGCTTTTTCTTTGAATTCTTTGAATTTTTCAAAAGTTTCAGACTTGTGTCTGAGAAAATAGATCCAATTTTTTTTGCTAAAATCATCAATAAACGTTAGAAAATAAAAGCTACCACCTATGGACTCTATTTGCATTGGTCCACATAGGTCAATGTGAACAAGTTCAAGATGTTGTTTGGCTTGATTGGAAGACTCTGGAAAACTGGTCCTCTTATGTTTTCCAAATATGCAAGACTCACATGGGGGAATTTGCTCTTTAAAGATAGGAAGACCTTTGACCATGGAGTTCTTCTGAAGAAGACTTAGACTCTGAAATGGTAGATGTATGCCAAACCATAGCTTCATTCAGGGTGGATGCACTTTGTGCATATAGTTGAATCAGATTTGCAGTTCTGAGTGTAAGGGGAAACATCCTATTCTGAGTCATGTGGATTTCAGAAATCAATTTTCTGCTTGGGATTTTGTCATATATCTTGGATCATGCCCCCCATTCTTCTTTCCGTCCAATTGTCTTCAGCGGGAGCTTGTACTTGGTTAAGTATATCGTGAGCAGGATAAGGATTAGGAGTCCAAGAGCTCATGTGACTTGCGTTGTTTGGAGTTATACCGCCATTCTGGACATTCAGTTGCATGGCCCGAGAGTGGTTTTCTGCATTACAGGTTCCTCCGAATTCATGAAGAAAAGTAGAGCCCTGGGAAAGTAGCTGATCCATTGTAATTCCCCTATCACCACAATGAACACTAGCAGCATCTTGCGTAGGGGTAAATATTCCCATTCCCACTCCCACTGGCCCAACATTATTGCCAGTGCAGGCAGTTCGTTTCTCTTGTGCTTTACCTCTTACTTGTTTCCTTCTACGCACTTTGTTGTAAGATTGAATGTTCTCTAGACTTGCTTGTTGCGATTTCCCCTGATGTGTGCTAATTTGGGACGTTGGCTGCATTATTCCTACCGAATTATACATACTATTAATCGACATGCAGCCCCTCTGAAATTGGCCATCTTCCTTTATTTCGTATTGGCCGCCACTGCCACCAGGGAATCCATTAAGGAAGGAATTGGGAATTGGTAGATCTGAAAGATGAGCTCTGACAGGCCTTGAGCTGCTTTGAACGGGTGTGGGTGTATAAGAATTTGAAGAATACCATCTAGTACTGCCTCCTTCTACTCCTTCTGTAGCTCCGCCTGTGGATCTGGGTGTATAAGGATTTGAACACCATGTACCAGTGCCTCCTCCTACTCCTCTAGCTCCTCCTGTGGTTGTATAAGGATTTGAAGAATCCCATGTAGTACTGCCTCCTCCTACTCCTGTAGCTCCTCCTGTGGGTGTGGATGTTTATGTATAAGGATTTGAATACCATGTAGGTTTGCCTGCTCCTACTCCTTCTGTAGCTCCCCCTGTGGGTCCTACTCCTGTAGCTCCTCCTGTGCGTCTCAGTGTGGGAGTAGTGCCTCTTCCGAGTCCACCTGTGGATGTGAAAGTAATTGGTGTGACCCCTTGTGGATTCTGCGAAAACTGTGGAGTAGGTAATGAAGGGGCGTGCATGGGTGCTACTGGGTATCCTGCAGTACCGGTAGATGCACGGTGTCCTTCAATTATTGCAGCAAGGGCGGGCTTTGCCTGCTGCAATAACCATTGTATAGTTTCTGAGCTCTCTCGGAAGCCTAGCAAATGGGTGAACATTAAAAATTCCTTGGATGCCACTGAAAATAGCCAATCAACGGTTTGCCCGCCTAGCTCGAAGCCCAGCTCTCTGGTCAGCTCTCGTAAACGCACTATTTGACTTGGCGATAACCAATCCACTCGTCTGCGTGTATCCTGGAAGTCGGGGGACTGTTTAGTTCGTACCATTTCCAGTAACCAATCGATAGTCTGACCGCAATTATCATAGCCCATGCCTTTGGTAAGCTCTGCCATGGCTTTGACGCCCTGAGTGGTGGGCAAACAATAATCGATTGTGGATCCTAGAGTTTTGAAATCCAAAAGTCTAGTAAGCTCGTCTAACCTTTCTTTGCAGTGATGGGGCATTTGAACTCTCGGGGCCCTTGTGGTCGCTTCCTTACTCTTCATTTCTGCTTCTGCGTGAGATTTTGTGGTTGTCATCTTCGGTTTTTTGGTGGAGAGGCGGGTAGGGCTTCTCCCTGGAGCTCGAGCTGGACTACTAGTTACTTTCCTTTTAGCGGGGGCCATCTGATATGGATGGAGGGGAAGATTAAAAGCCTTTAATTGAATCGATATCTAGGGGAATCTTTGGACTATAGCTTGAGAAACAGCATGCGAAACCATAAAAAGTCCACGATCACTCAGATCAAGATATCTCCGAGCGGGAGCGACTGAATCTCACTTACAGAATGCAACTTCCCTCCTTATATATGGGTAACGCTAGCACAAAAGATTTACGTAAACTTGTCGGTCTCGTTGGTGGACCCACCACTAACTAAATTTACGTAATTAAATAAATATTAAGACGTTGATACCGATTTCCACTAACTAAATTTACATAATCGATGAAATATTAAGACGTTGATATCGACTTCTTCAAAAATGAATTATTTTTGGAAATTTAAATGGAATTGTTTTATTAGATGTAATAACCTTAATAACCTAATTTAAGGTAACGGTTTTGATGAATGGAATTTGTTATCTCTTATTTGTAGAATGAGGTATGAGATATCCTTTTGTATGTGGGATACGGATTTCTCTAGTGAGATGTTGGCATTATTATATTTACGTGGAAAGGTCTACATTTATTGGTAATGGGTACAATTAATCACCTTTTAATCTAAAGTTTTAATTTGATGGTTAACAATTGAAGATGCTAGCATATTCTTAGTCGTCCTACCAAATCAATGAATGTGATTTATTCTTCATAACTTCCTTTTATTTTTGAATGCATCAGTTAAACTGTTTACTTTTTAACATTTACCTAATCATATTAAGAATTACTGTAACACCATATGATTGCCACGTTTAAATGATTAACCTTTAAAAATACCACGTTTGCATTATACACTACTTCAACTTTTCAGGCCTGACACGTTTCAGGTAGCTGTCCGTGCGTTTTACATTGAATCGTCGACCCTGAGCGTTTCATTTTCTGAGCATTGCATATTGGATGGGCATTACATTCTCTGAGCGTTTGCATTTTCTTAGCGTTGCATTCTCTGAGCGTTTGCATTCTCTCGTTTGCATTTTAGGAGCATTGCATTCTCTTGCATCTCAAGCCCTCTGAAGTATTTGGATTACCTTCGATTCGCCAACGGAGGAGGAGGGAAACAAGCCCTCCGACGCCAATTTACCCAGGTACCCACAGCCTCAAGGCATCTGAAGGTAATTTGGCTTACCTTCCATTCGTCAACGGAGGAGGAGGGCAACAAGCCCTATGACGCCAACTTACCCAGGTACCCATGGCCTCAAGCCCTCTGAAGGTAATGCTCGCTCAATACTCAACCCCATTTCTTTTAGTTTATCTCTTGATTTATGCATTTAAACGTTTTTTTTTCTTGAAAATTTATAAATTGGAGGATTCACTCTGGAAATTTGTTTGTTGGGTTGCTTGTTTTATTTCTTTTTAGGTTTGTGTGGGTTTGCATTATTTGTATTGACTATATTATTTTGTTGTAGGGCGTTGAAGAATTGTTTTCGTGCAGTCGAAGTTTGAAGAAGTGTTTTCATGCAGCTTCTCGTCCATGCTTTATTGCCACTGGCTTTTTTTCCTTCCAGTTTTATAGGTCTAGCTATGTGCTTATGGTTGCAATAAATCAATGTTTTTCTGCTATCAAAACTAATTTCGTTCAGCAGCCCTTTGTTTGGAGAAAATTTCACCCATTTTTCTTTCAATTGTATCGCTGGTGGGAGAGTGATGCCGCTGACGCCCCTTTTTTCTTAACTCAGTTTATTACAAATTTTTTTAGATGTAATAGGATTTTTTTAAATGTAATAGCATTTAACTCTGCTTTTTACAATTTTTTTAATTCCATTTATTACAATTTCCGGAAAACTTAATAAAATCCATGAAATCTGCTAGGCTTATGAATCAGCGGAAATCTTTCGGCGTTCACCAGCCACAAGTTTGCGGCTGTGCTAGTTACTAAGCAATGGTAACGGTGTGTATACTATATTCAAAGTGTTTTGGTGGGAAATTTTGAAGCAATAAATATAGTTGTAAGTTATATTGTTTAAATGATGTTTTTTTTTTAATAATTTGGATTGGGTGAGTATGTTGTCTAAAGATAAGTGAATTTTTTTTTTAATGGTTTATAAATAACTAATTAAGAGGAGTTTTTTTGAAGAGATAGTGGGAGGATGTGATAGACAAGGTGAAGAGATAGTTTATCAAATCAAGTCAAGGTCCATGAAAATCAAAGTAGATATCATGTCATTGTCAAGTCAAACCAAGGTCAAGAATAAAGTAGTGGACATATATGAGGAGAATCCCCCAAGGAAATAGAGAGTCAACATAGGTGGCTAGTACAACCTACCTATTAAAGTGAGTTCAATAATACATCGTCCATGGAATGATTATCATGTCAATAATTTTTTATACATGGTGACATATGAGTGTTGATGACTATCCTTTCTTAAGGTATATATGTTCCACTATCTAAACATAAATCTCATTTCAAATAAGTTGCATATGACCTATATTACATTCTATAAAATTTCATTTACCTCATAAGACAAGGATAAAACACATATGTTTAAATGAAAATCTTCATTTACATACATTTGCTTTCAAATAAGAATTTAAATTATTGAGTGTAGAGACAAAATCTTCCACTAAAATTTTGCTTCTATTTATCATGTATAAATTATACACTTGAGAAGAACAGTACATATGACATGCATAAATACTACTCACCAACTTATCTTTCATAAATTTTAAAACATAAATTACTTCTTAAAATAATTCATTAAAAACTTATTAAACCTAATATAATTACTAACAAAATAAAAATTCAAATCAATAATATTAAATTAATAAAAAAACTAATACATTTATTTATTACTATTCATTATTATTATTTCTTTATATTAAATTACAATTTACATTTATAATGATATAATATTTTAAAATTAATTTTATATTATTTATTTATTTATTTTAATTTTTTTTTCTACATCATATATATATCTAAAATAAATATCCATTTAAAATAATAAAACAAAAGTAAATAAATAAATAATAAGATAAATGCTATGTGAACTTAGTCAAACTTTATATGTGAATAGCAAGAACAAACACTAACCTATCAACCTATTTTCCTAGTCTATTTATTTGTTGTCATCTTTATCTTTTAGTGTATACATCCTTTTGTATATTTTTTATTATATTTATTTTGTTTTATTAAATACATTGAATTAATAAAATATAATTAAAAAAAATAGCATTTAAATGTCATTAATTTTATTGAATAAATGAAGTAATTTAAAAAGTAAATCACTTAAATATCATTAAATACATTATTTTTAATGTTATTAATATCATTAATAGAATGAAATACTTAAAATTATTAAACATGTAAACATAAATTAAATCAATTAAACATTATAAACCATTTAAACATAGATTAAATCAATTAAACATCACTAATTTCATTAACTTGAAAAATGTTTCTATTTATAATAGAGTAGTTGTTTAACATAATTTAGAAATAAAAATATATTAAAATTACAATATAAAATTTATTTACGAAAGTGTAGATTTTGACACTTAGAGCTTTCGGAAATAAAGGGATTTTTTTTTTGTAAATAAAAGAGGTTGCATTACCTTATAGAAACGTCATGTTAATACATTTCCACAGTACAAGATCCCTGTCACTCGTTGACAGTGTAGCCACACAACAGACGTGGATCTGATTGGCGGGGTGTTGACCATGTCTCTGGTGGAAGTCCCTCACTGCGTCTCCACTTGGCTCCCCATGTACTTGGATGTGACTCTTTCTTGTTTTGGCGGCCTTGCACAACATAGATTGTTTTTTCTACTCTGGATACGTGGATCTGATCAGTCGAAGGCATGCTGAATCTTGTGGTTCTACCCCTCCTCATCACGTCCCTCTCCTAGGTTTTCTAGTTTTTGATGTCCCTCTCTTCCCTGTAACAGTGATCCCCACTAGCCAAGAGTGATTTTAGGGGCTAAATTTTGCATGGCTTTTCCCAAAAAACAATTCACTATTCTAAAAATTATTCGCCCAAATTATATAGGGTTAAATTATTTTACCTTAAAAATCGCCAAAAGTTTATACAAACTATATAAAATCCTTATAAATTTGAATGTTTTTACAAAAATATCGCCAAACATTTATAGTTGGCATATGAAGGATTAGTAAGATTCCTTAAGGTTTCTACATTTTAAAATAAATTTCCATCCTTAAAATCATCCCTGCCACTAGCTTAGGTTTCTTCCCTCTTTATGGATGAAAATATAGACCTATCGTGGGCTGAAGACGATGTTATCTCAACTCACGAAAATATTTTCTTAACTGACGACACCTACAAGCTTCTCTACGAATACTTGAGACACCCCCAGACTAACTCCCTCCCGACGACTACCCCTTTGCAGTCCCCCCCCTCTTCTGACTACTCTTCATCCATCGGATCCGAACCCTACTTGTGATGGAAAGACTTATGCCCCTCATCATGTGCCTTCTTGTCTACAACCAGTGCCCTCTTTCCTACCCCAGGGGTTATCTCCTTCCTTACCCTCATGTTCCTTCTCTCCTTCCCACCCTTTTTCTGTTGCTCATATTACGATTTCTTATGTTAGAATATGATGGATGTGCTTATTTAACCATAGAAAATATAACTATTGTCACCCAACCATAGGCCGAATCCACCCCCGAGCACCTTAACCTTGACAAAGAATCATTACAAATGCAAACCCTAGGCTAGATAGCCAAACAAGATAACGCACCTCTCTCGCCAAGGATAGTGCACCAAACAAGAGATGATTAGAGAGTCAAAACCATAACCAAGAGATAGTCCAAGCCAAAACCAAATTCTACTAGCTGCAGTAGTTACAACAATAGCTCTCCTTCAGACTTGCACACAAACTGGCCAACTGCAGTGCACACAAGTGCTTCTTCTGCAGTTCTGAGAAAGGAAATGCTCATCCTGGACTATTTTTTGAACTGAAAAATGATTGTCCATAAATAAATAACATATCAGTGCTCCCTCCCAACCTGGGAGTCATCTCTTCCTTTTTCGATAAGGAAATCGTCTCCACGAGCTCCAACTTGAGTACATAAACTCTTTCATCTTAGACAAAGGCTTTACCAAAATGTGTGCTTATCTTCTCATCTATGGAGATATGTATTTGAGAACCATTTCTCTTTTCTGGACTTCATCACAGATAGTGTAATTCTTGATCTCAATGTACTTTGGTCTTTCTGGAACACTGGTATTCTCTGAAGGATTCAGATAGCTTTGATCAATATAGTATATCATTGTTGGATTCATCTTTTGTTTCCTACTAGTTCATAACATCGTGGCAAGGGTCAAACTAATACGTGTCCAAGTGGTACTTCTTTTTCCATCATGAGGGTTTGTCATGGATTAGCAATCCACAATCTTGAGCTTACGAGTAACCATTCTGATACAGTATCTTTGTTATAGAATGGTTTTCACCACTCTTGTACTATGCATTGGAGGCTTTGCACCAAGTTGTTTGAATCCATACAAGACCTTCTTCCATTTTCATACACGAGTCTCTTCCTGGTATACCACAAAGCCTTGAGGTTATTGTACATACATTCTTTGTTCTGGAGAACAATCTTTGCATTCATCTGATGTAAACTCCAACCCATGGATGTTGTAGACGATATAATGGCTCATGTAGAGGTATCTCTGGTTTACTGGAACAAGAAATCATCATAGTATTCTCCCTCCATCTGGGAGAACCTCTAGTTCTGGATCTCACAATGATTTCATTCATAAGTCATACATACACTATTCTTAATCACAACTTTCAGTTCCTCTTCTTGATTACGTTTAGTGATTTCATATTAGGTTGGTAGTATTGTGATTCTCGATACAATCATTGGTTGTTATGGATCTTCTTTCTTTCTTGGAATATTCATGTTCTTCCTCATGTTTCTCTTTAGCTCTTAGGTCCATGGATTTTTATATAGATTCCATTCCCTGAAGATTCCAAATTCTTACTTTCATCATAGGATCATGGATGTGGATGGACAACTAGGGATACTTCAAGGATTCTCTTCGAAGAATACTTATTCTAAAGTCAAATTGAACACGTGTTGCTTTTCATGGTTGTTACCATTGATGGGAACATGGATAGATACTTCATCATCTTCAATGGATCATATTATTTAGGATTAGCTCCCTCCTAATCCTTGCTTCATGCATGAATGCATGTTCTTCCTTTGGAATTCTATAATCAGCTCCCTCCAACTAAGAGATCCCATGCTTTTGTCTGTATCCTTATTTACTTCTACAAAGTTTCATGAGTCCTCTTCTCTTGATTGCTGACTTCTTTCTGTCTTTACTTCTTCTAGGTTTCTTTAAGATTCATTCTGATTTCGTCTTATCTTGCAGCTGTTACTTATGTAATAACTTCCACATGTACTTCATCCTTTCATGTGTATTGCCTAACTTGTATTCATTGTGATAAAAATCCTTATCTCGTTGTTATTCCATCGGTATCGTTTCTATTTTGAACATATTATAGATATGCAATATATGTACAGAAAACATGGTATGTACAAGAACTATAAAGAGTGTTGTTTACCTTGTCTTAGAAGAAGAAGTCTATTTTGTCCTGCTTAATCTTCTTTGAAGGTGCCTTTTCTTCAACAATTGATGCTTCGTGTATCTCCTTCCTTTTCTTCAGCTCGGGACAATGATTCTTGTAGTGACCATACTTTCGACAGTTGAAGCATTTTATTTCTGACATATCTTTCTCTTGATTTGGCTTCTTCCTTGAACTAAACTTCCTTTTGTTCCTGAAATTCTTGGATCTTGTTGTGAAGGCTTGATCATCGTATTTCTTTTGAGGTTTCTCTTTTGCGCTAATCCTTGATTCTTCTTGTGCACAACAAGTCCACAGTTCTTCGAATGTAGGATACTCCTTCCTTGTGTTCATACTTGTGGTAAATACATCCCATGTCTCGGGAAGACCGTTGAGTACTATATTTACCAGTTCCTTCTTGAGATGATCTCTTCAATAGATTGTAGTGGATATCTTAACTAAGAGATCCTCACAAAGTATGATGTTATGTTGTCATCATCATTCATCTTCATGTCACAGAGCTCATTCTTTAAACTCATTACTTATCCAATGTTTCTAAATGAGAAGAGGTTTGTTAGGGCATCATACATCTTCTTAGATGAGTCAATATGGGAGATGTAGGGTATCAAGTGGTCTTTTATGGAGTCCAATATGATACTCATGGAATTGATGTCACTGTCTTTGAATTTCTCCATAACTGCAACGTTCTGTGGTTCCTTCTCTTTTCCTTCTTCAAACTCTGGTTCCATGATCTTTCCTCTCACGATATTCAACACTTTGTTCTTGGAAAGGATGAGTTCAATCCTTGTATTCCACTCTCTGAAGTTAGAATCCCCATCTAACTTGTTTTTTGACTTCATAGAGTAAGTCATGGTTGCCTTGACTGGGTCAACCCTAGATTTGACCAAAAACTCAAACTTAACATTTTTACTTGTTGAGAGTACCAGGAGATGATCTAGGCTAGGGTGCACTAGTCTATTCGTAAATTAGGTCAATCCCTTCACTTAAGGTGCCTCAACGAGAGGGTTAGGTTTTCTGCAACTGCACTTGCTAGTAACCCTAGCGACAGTTCTTTGGTAACTGCTCCTGCTAGAAACCCTAGTGACAGTTCTTCAATGAGCTTAGTATCCTTATGGCTATTCTCCCTTCTAATGGTTAAACTGAATGAAGGAGGTGTGGGACCATAACCTGTTAGAATATGATAGATGTGCTCATTTAACCATAGACAATATCACTATTGTCACCCAACCATATGCCAAAGCCACCTCTGAGCACCTTAACCTTGATAGAGAATCATTCCAAAAGAAAACCCTAGGCTATATAGCCAAACAAGATAACGCACCTCTCTCTCCAAGGATAGCACACCAAACAAGAGCTGATCAGAGAGTCAAAACCATAACCAAGAGATAGTCCAAGCCAAAACCAAAATCTACTAGCTGCAGCAGCTGCAACGACAACTATCCTCCAGACTTGCGCACAAACTGGCCAATTGTAGTGTGCACAAGTGTTGCTTCTGCAGTTCTAAGAATGCCTACCAGAATGAAGACTGGCCTCCTGTATTTATACTAAAACTGGAAAACTCATGGGTCGACTTCTCATTCTGGGTGCCTATTTACTTAGTATATAATATTTCCTTTAGCCGAATTCTTCTCTTGGAGGCTAATAACGTAATACAAGTTATCCTCTTGAGACGACTTGTCTTCTAGGGTTATTAGCCAACTAATTAGGGTTTCTTCTTGCTTCCCATAATATTCTATTCTCTTCAGATTTACATGTGGAGGTAAATACCTCCCGCAACTACCATAATATCAACATCTTCCATTATCCCGTCCACCCTTTTTCCTTCTTCAAGCACTTCTCTTTCCCCCAAAGGTGTAGGCCTTAAGATATCCACTGGAGCTAGAGCCCAATCTAATCGTAAGCTTAATACTTGGAAGGTTAGAAAATCCCCCTCTATCTGCACTCTTGGCAAAGACATTGCCTTCGATAGGGTCACTAGTTTCTCCAAGCGAGCACTCGTTGGAAAATTCTACTATATTAAGATGCACAAAGCTCACCTTACTTTGTGGTTACAAGAGTTCTGGAAACTAGTCCTTGGTTATGGCCTGAGGATAAGCCTCCTCTCCAACCACTGGTTCATCTTCCATTTCCTTTCTGAAGCATATTTACAGTTGATTTTAGATTCCTCGTAGATATTAGACAGGGGATTTCTCATGCTTAAACGTTGGACACCTGGTTTCAATCCCTTCTCCAGTTCTTTTAACAAAAGAAACTTGTCGATACTCTTTCCTAATTTTCCGATAGAGTTATGGTCCTTACTAGTCCTTGAAGAGGTTGGCAACACTGTTGGTAAGTTTATTTTCTTTTAACCACACTCACTAAGATGGACTAACAAACGTGTAGCGTGTGTTTTGGTTGAAATTGACCTTGAACTTGACCTTCCAGATTCCATTTATGTCCACTTCGGGGATCATTCCTTCAGCTAACCAATCGACTTATGGAGGGATCATTTTCGGTGCCATCTCTGTTGGAAGACAGGTCACCTAAGGAATACCTATTCACTGTCAAAGATAGAACACACCAGGTCCATTTTGGAACAGGTTGGATCTCGTTTGCCACCAAATTTGGGCCATGATACCTTCCTAGGTAAGATGCAGGACTTATTTCTCGGTTTCTTCCATAAAATATCTGAAGATGAGATTTTGTATTTAAAAAATAATGAGTCTTGGGTTTTAGACATATTTGAATACTTCTAGAATCTTCTCCTTAACAAGATGGATGCCTCCTTACTTAACCCTGTCCCCCTCAATGCGGTCCCTCCCCCAATCAACCCTTCCTCCCCCTCTCTAGATCCACTCAAGGACCCTGTACAGAATGATTTCACAAGACCCTTCCCCCCTCGCAATGGTTTCCCTAGTCTCGATCACTGTCCTTCTACTACTCCTATTCCCCCTCCCTACCATCTTCTTCCTTGATTGAAGTTTCCCCTCCATAACCCCTCTCCCCTACAACTTCCCCACTTTCTGCCCCTTCTCTCGATCTACAACCCTCTTCTACCCTCTCACTCGCACCACTTTCCCCCTCCCCCCTCATTGTTACTCAGTCAAACTCCAACCCCCTCCCAGACCGATCCAATGTTAGCATCAGGAAATCCTGACTTAGACCTCCTAAAAAGCCTCCAGGCTCTATAGAAGGTTGTCTTTCTGTATTTACTATTACTGAGCCTCCCCCCAACCTTTCATCTTCCCCTTCTCGAGAACCTGAATTTCACTCTCTTGCGACACTTAGAGAATCCTTTCCATCCAAATACGTTCCTTAATGATCATTTTCTCACTCAACCTATGTGGGTTTGAAATCCCCACTAAGATAGCTTCCCTAAAGAGATTACTTCTGAAGATCAAGCCTGACATAACTGTCTTTCTCCAAGAAACTTTGGTTCATGGCGACAAGGAAAAAAACATCTTTTTACAATGTCTTCCACAGTGGAATATTGTTGCCTTAGACTCAATAGGCCACTCTAAGGGACTCCTCACTAATTGTAACCCTGTTTATGCTGAGTTTTGTGCCTTTGGTATAGTTGGAGGTATTTTTTTGGAAGGCAGGGTAAATCATACTAAATACCCTAGCAAACTTCTTAACTTTTATGCACCTTATAAGGATCGTGAGCCCTTATGACAAAATTTATTTTATTTAGGTTTTCTACGTGAAGACAATCTTATTATCGGGGGTGATATTAACTTCACCCTCTCTGCTAATGAAGTGTGGGGTGAAACAACACAGATTGAACCCCTGGATGACTACATTGACAATATCCTTCTATGCTAAGGACTTATCGACCTTCAACCTTAAGTTATTACACTTACCTGGTGGAATGGCAGAACTGGATCCAATGGCATCTCCAAAAGGCTGGATCATTTTCTCTTAGATTCCAAGCTGGTAGATAGAGATCACCATTTTCGTTCATGGGTAGAAGCAACAATGATCTCAGATCATCATTCGATCTATCTTCATTTCGATGGACCTCCACGAACTAATGTGCCCCCCTTTAAATTCAATATCTCTTGGACTATTGATCCCGAGTTCATCTCTCTTGTCCATTCTACCTGAGTAGACATGCAAATTTGGTCTGACAACTCATCCATTATCCTCCTCTATGATAAACTCAAAAAGATGAAGCAATATGTCATTAAATAGTAGACCAAAAAGAATCTACAAATGAACCCCGACATTGTCTTCATTGAACAACAAATAACTGATCTTTTTGCTAAGAGTCCTACTCATATCTTTGAAGCAGAGGACATGGATTCACTTCAGAATCTCAGACAAAGGAAGAATGAGATATCATCCATAGAATAAGTTACCTGGAGACTTAGGAGTCGGGCGATTTGGATTGAGAAAGGTAACAAGAATGCTAGTTTCTTTCACAAGTATGTGACTCAGAGACGTAGCCAAAATACTATTTGGGACCTATCAGATGCAGAATGGAACTCAATAACTATCGATTCATAGTTACATAAGATGGCGTTTAACCACCTCAAATCTCAATACAATGCCATAGAATCTGAGAACATTGATATCCAACTTGATGTTCTCAAGACGGTTCCATGTTTCTTTAATGATACAGACAATGTGGAGATAGGAAAACTTGTTTTGATCACAGATCTTAAATATACTATCGACAATATTCCTAAAGAAAAAAGTCATGGTCTAGATGGCTGGACTCAGGAACTTTTTCATAGTTTCTTTGATATAATGGGTCTGGATTTACTTAGGTCCATTGAAGAATATTGTTCTACAGGATATATCACAAGGGATTTAAATGCAACTTTCTTTGCTCTCATTCCCAAAATCAGCAAGCCAACCAATTTTAATGAATTCAAGCTCATTGCTCTTTGCAACTTCGCCTATAAAGTTATTTCTAAGGTCATAGATTTCTGAATCAAAGATAAACTAGGCAACTGCATCTCCATTGAACAGTTTGGCTTCCTAAAGGATAGGATGGTTTTTTATGTTGTTGACATCATGCAAGAATTTCTCCACTTGACAAAGATGAAAAAACAAAACTCTGTCATCTTAAAACTTGATTTAAAAAAATCTTATGACATTGTCAGTTGGAAATTACTCTGCTTACTTTTGGATCATATTGTCTTAGACTGGTGTGTATCACAGTGGATTATGGGCTGTGTCACCTCTGTTAACATGGATGTGCTAGTTAATGGCTTCCCAACAGACTTCTTTAAATGTCATCGGGGACTACGTCAGGGATTCCCACTGTCTCCTTTTCTTTTCTTGTTAGTTATCAAAGCAATCAATAGGATGATAACACAAGTCGTGGGCTCGGGAAATTTCCAAGGAATCAAAGTTGTAGTTAGTACTTTTATCTCTCATCTTCTTTTCGTAGATGATGTCCTCATTTTGGGATATGGGAAACTAGAATACTGGATGACTTTAAAAACCATCCTCTCCAATTTTTGTGCTGCAACATGGATGGCCATTAATTGCCACAAATCCATTTTTCTTCTTCCGAATATTGATCGAAACCTCAAGCACAACTTATATTCAATTTTCAATATTAATACCAAGACTCTTGAACAAGGGATGAAATACCTTGGTTTTTCCCTAAAGATAAATAATTACAGAGTTAATGACTAGATGTGGTCAATCAAGAAGATTGACAAGAAGATCGGGAACTGGACCTTTCATTGGCTCTCTCTAGGAGGTAGACTTACCTTAACAAATTTAGTTTTACAAAGTATACCAGTCTATTGGCTCAACCTGGCTAAATTGACTACCTTTGTGCTCCAACGTATCCAACTTATGATCAGTAAATTCATCTGGAAAGGAGGTAAGAAAGGCACAGGTTTTCACCTCACTAAATGGAAAAATTTGGCTAAGGTAAAAAAGTTCTGAGGCTGGGGCATTAAACACATTTCTTGGTCCACAAAATCACTTTCCGCCAAATCCTTTTGGAGAGGTCTTTTCAGTATAGGACTTTGGAATTCAATTCTCCACAAGAAATATCTTAAGGGTGTTGATATCGTATCATGGTGGCGCAGCGATGACCATAATTCCCAAGGCTCATCTATTATCTGGATGAACTTCTTGCACTCTCTTCCGATCATAAAGAGATGGTTGGCCTGGAAGATAGGTATAGGACAACGCGTTTTCTTGGGCCACGACCCCTTCATCGACTACAATGATTCTTTCAAACTTTCTTTACCGCTTCCTCATACTTTGAAAAATCACCACATTTATTTTATAGCACAAGATGCAACAACTGATATAACATGATCCTGTCAACAATGGATGGATTCCATTCAGTTGGGTTTTACTGCTTCACTTGGCACAAAATGGAAAATTTTTGTCTCAACTTAAGAAGCAGTGACATTCATCTCAAAACTGATAATGAAAAACTATTCTGGTCCTGGAATCGAGCGACAGGTAATGTCACTGCCAAACTAGCTTATCAATCCATATTTTTTGTTAACAATCTAGAAGAAAACAAGTGGTGGTACAAAGCTATTTGGATTGTGAAGATTCCAATCAAAATGATTTTTTTCATGTGGTTATGCATTAAGGATTATATCCTTACTGGTGTTAATTATCAGAAAAGAGGAGGCATTGGCCCCTTGGTATGCATCCTCTGTTTAAAAGATGAAGAAACTGCTACACATATTTTTGTGGATTACCAAAAAATACAAAACATTTGATCTGATGTTATTGAAACTTTGAGGATTGACAACGAATGGAAGAGTACCACTATTGAGGAAAATCTGAGACTTTAGTTCTTTAAACTTCCAAATTTAAGACATGTCCCTTCTCTGATTATGTGGGGTATTTGGAAATTTAGGAACAAAATTTTGTTTGAAAACTGGAACAGATTTGATCCTTTGATTCATAATAAAATTATTCTCTCTATAAAAGATTACTCAATCAATGTGGAAGAAGATAAATTGGATCTTTTACTAAATCCAATTTATTTTGATGATAATCCAATTGGATTTTTTGACGGTGCAGTTGCAGAAAATATGTGTGGCATAGGAATTTATCTGAAACTCTCTTTTAGGCACACAATTAAACCACACTTCACTGGTAGTACAAAAACTAATATGAAATCCAAGATAATGGGACTTTGGGGAGTCCTTTTACTCGCCTCACATCTCTCTATAAAAAACCTAATGGTGGCAGGTGACTCCAAGGTTACCATCGACTAGATAAATGACAAATCCAACTTGGATCTTATTTATCTCAGTCACTAGAAAGACAAGATCAGAAGATTAAAGATTGGATTCGAGTCTATAAATTTTATGCACATCCATAGATAGTTTAACAAAGAAGCGGACAACCTATCTAAAAAGGCACTCAACAACATTTTAGGTTGGATTTATTATGAAGACCTGGATAATGGATCTATTGTTAGATCTAGAAAATTTTACATCTTCTAGGATGAAAATGTAAAGATGCAACATTTATATTAAAATTTTGTATATGCCACTTTAAGTGAATTTTATGGAAACCACAGGTAATTATTGTAGAAGGAGAAAGTACATAGATCTTTTTGAAAGACACTTTCTTGAAACATTTGTAACAGAAAGTTTCATTTGATTCTAATAGAATAACAGTGAAAATAATTTTTTTCGCATGGAAAAAAAACATTGTTCAAAGTCTGCCACCTATTCTGCCACATGCATGGAAACTAGAACAAGTGGCTTGCAAAAAATATAGGCATGGTTATAGCCAAAAACCAAATTTTTAACAAAAACAAAAAATGACTGTAATTGATTCTTGTGGAAAAATATGCTTGAAAAACTAAAGTTGCAGTGAAATCAAGCGCCCATCATTGCTATAAGTGAAGACAAACAGTTGGTTGCAAGTCAGACAATGCTTCTGGGTAGGTGCATCGGACAGGGAGTCGAATAGGAGGTCCATGCGGAAGCTGAGGATGATATGATTATGGATTTGTTCCTCCATGTTCCGGCACATATCGAAAATCAATTGACGGTGGTCATCCGAGAAATGGTGTGGGTCGAGTGAATCCTTCTCAACGCTCACAACCATTTCCTCATGTTGTGTTGTTGTTGCATCAAATTCAGTCGGTGGAGTCTCTTCCATGGCCAACCAATGGGTTACCTCTGTGGTAGCCGAGAAATTCCTTGTTGTCCAGTCTTTCAACCATCTGGGATAGATTTCTTCCTCGACCACACAGCTACATGACGCCATTGTAGGATGATCAAAGGGGATGGCATTGTTGAAGGGATCTAGTATTATTGCGGTGGTTTCAAGCCCATTTGGAGGAATTTATTCCTTAATTGGGAAGCTTCTTGAGTCGATCATGGGGTCAAAGAGGTGAGAAGGTGACTCCAAATTTCCAAGAGGAGGTTGGGGATCCCCAAGCCAATTCTAGTTGGAGTGGGAGGCACTAAGAGAGTTGGTTGAGAGATCAGAGGACAACAAGGGGTCTGGGTGATTTCTTTGGGTTATGAAGATGTAGTAAGTCGACCCTCGTTTGGGATTTCCTTTCTCTCTCGACATAGTGGAGTTACGATAGGGAGGGAGGCAGAGAGGAAAACAAAGAATTTGTTCCAGTGATAACTAAACTGTGGGCACGATACATGTGAGGAATGAAAAGAGAATGGACACCAGCAGGGAGAGGGGATCCTATGGAAAAATAAAAGAGTTTATGAAGCAAGGAGGCTTGGACAGAGAACAAAGTTCCAAATGAAACCGTGGAATGAGAAAATTCCTGTGAGACCTTACCTTCATAAAAATCGTTGAGGTGACTGAGAGAAGTGCCATGAAGACGAAGGTGACGCCAACCATTTGCATCATACTTGCTCCAAAAATTTGTAGCTCATTCACAATGAGATCCATTAAGTTTCCCTTATGACACAAGCGCACTAACACCACTGCGACTTGAATGCTAGGCATGTTGAGCAGGCTAGATATGAGTCTGGTGGCTAGGGGTATTAACTCCCCTGTCCGCATGAGTGTGAGGTTGCCACTATTGGAAAAATGTAACTCCATCCCGAGGGGGGGGCAATATTGGAGAGACAACTCCTTGCACTAAAGAAACAATTGTGAGTCCGGTGATTTCCCTGCGTTGATAAAAATTACTCTAGATAGAGAGGTTACTCCTTCATTAGCCATTTTGTCCAATATCTTATTAACTTCACGTCAAATATGAGAGATGATCAATGTGAGTTAAGGTCGTAGAAGAGATTTCAAGTTTTTTAGGGGACCCAAGAGGTCCCAACTTGGATTGATTTTCTATGGATCACTTATGTTTATGATTTTGGCTACAAGAGAGATAATTGTTTTGGAATCCCCTTCAATTATGAGGTGAGTCAGATTAAGATCAAAGGTCATTTGGATTCCTATGACAAGGCCTCAAATATCTATAGAGTTTCTCTTATCATGATATAGGTGGATATTGGTGTCCACCCACCTATTCCACTGAATTGAAAAGTAATTTTCCACCTTGGTAGTTTTTCGACAGTGTTTCGGGTTCCAAACTTTCGGGGCCATTTTGAGGCCCTAAACGATGGTTTTTGGGGATTTGTGGTATAGGGAAATATTGATGGCACTATCTTGGACCAGTTGAAAATCATTATCCTCAGTTATACCTTTCCAAAGGTGTATCGAACACCCCAAACAGAGATTGTATGCAAAAGTTACGCCCTCGATAAGTTGACGTATCAACTACCCCCATTGAGGCCCGCAAACCTTTTGGATTTTCAACTTCCGGGGTTAGTTTTTTGGATTTTACTTATGTTAAAAAGGACTTTGGAGCCTCATTGTAATAATCATCTTCTTGCGACTGAGATTATCCATCACATCTCTTATCAGAGATAAGCTTCCACCATTCTAGCGAGTCTTTCACTTTGTATTTTTACAGTCTTTGTACATTTTCGCTCATTAATAGAAATTGTATTACTGTATCTCTATGTTTATGATTGAATATATCATACATCTATGTTATATTGTTGGATATCTGAGATATCTCTATATATTTCTTTATTATATCTCCGCTCTCATTTCGTGCCAAAAATAATCCGGATCAATGGTATCATAATAGGCTTCTCTTGATCGTTTTTCAGTGCATGTCCCCAGCGAGGTCCAAGTATAGCATGTTGGGTCTCGATATTTTATCTCTTGAGGACAATATATCTTGCACAACCAAGAAACCCTCAATGGAGGAATAAAATAAAAACAATAGAGAAGACGATTCTATCAATATGTTGCTTGAGCAAGCTCTCACGCGACAGAGGGACAAAATGATGGATAATTTTTCACACATCCTTCAACGCCTACCGATAGCATCAGGTGCATCTTCATCAAGCATCAATTTTGGAGGCACCTCACCTTTTAAGGTACAGGTCAATTTTGATATTCCTATATTTGAAGGTCAGATAGATACAGATTCCCTAGACAAATGGTTAAATCTGCTTGAACGTTATTTCTTTGTTCACAATTTTTCCGACAGAGAAAAGATCATCTTCACACTCCTTAAGGCTCTCACGCATGTAAAACATTGGTGGGAAACTTACTGGGAGAAAATTTCCACAGAGGAGTCTAGAATATATGGGGCTGAGCCCACTTGGGATTTTTTGTGGATGTGGTAAAGGAACAATATTACCCTGTTTGTAACTATGAGGACCAATAGATGAGATGGACCACATTGCAACAAGAGAGGGGCCAAGCAGTTACATATTTCACCAATACCTTCCATACCTTGCACACCAAGCTGGGTATCAAAGAATCTGAGTGACATTTGGTTCTGAAATACCACAGGGCTCTACACAGATAAATCCAAATTGAAATGGATTTTGTGGACATATCATCACTCGATTCTTCTTATTGATATGCTGTTAAAATCGAGTAGAAGTTTAAGCACCAGAAAAAATGGGATTTTGGATCTACAAATATGCAACAACCAAATTATGAGAAAGACGGCCCTAACAAACACCTTACTGAAAACTAGTCTAAGACACAGGAAAAGAAGGGTCACGAGAAGACGAAGAAGGACACCAGAAAATGGTTCGAATGGTGCGATTTCCGCAAAATCCCCTGGCACAACACCGATGAATGTCTCTCAAAACATTCATTGGTGGCCGAGATCAAAGACAAGGAGTTGAACCTTGATTCATAATATGATTATGAAAATACTGGTAAAATACAGATCATCAATGTAGACCCCAATGATATTGTCGCGACCGCAACAATTCAAGTAGAAGAACCACCAGATCCTGAAGAGGGGGAGAGCATTTTTCATTCACATATGTGGGTGAAGGGGACCCAACCACAATTTATTGTTGATAGCGAAAGCCAAAATAACCTCATCTCAACATAGATCATCAAACAGTTGGGATTGTTGACAACACCACACTCGCAACCATACAACATTGGGTGGCTTCACCAGGGACATGATCTTCGAGTCAACCAATAGTGTCGACTATCATATGACATCCATCCGTTCAAGGATGAGGTATTATGTGATGTTGCCCCACTGGATGTCTGTGATGTTCTTTTGGGCAAGGCATATGTGTGGAAGTGGCATGCTATCTATGAGTATCAACCTCGTAGTGTCATTGTTACTCTGGGGGGTCATCTCTACAGAATACTAGAGTTAGTTCTGACTACTATTCCACCTAAATAGTTTCGCAAGGTGGTATCTCATACTACAAAATTCAGCTTCTTCACGATCTATTCAAAGGGTGAACAAAATGATACTACAACCACAACAGTCTCAGACCAAGCACCTTCTATCCAACAGAAGAAGCTCGACAAGATTGTAACAAATCACAAAAATTACTTCTTCACATAGTCATCCCAGGTAGCCCGACTGGTTGAGCATATTCAACCCCGCCAACAATAGGTTCGTGACAGACTTCCACAAACCAAGTAGCGCAACGTCTCCAACAAGGCAAGCAACTCACCAAGATTCAGATTCAACAATCGCTTTCCCCTCTCCCTTAAGAAATATACGTAATGGATACCATTGCTTCCTAATGAGGGAGGATTGATCCAGGTGGATATTGGTGGCCACCAACCTATTCAACTAGCTCGAAAAATAGTTTTCCACCTTGGCAATTTTTCGGCAGTGTTTCAGGTTCCAAACTTCTCGGGTTGTTTTAAGGCCTTAAACAAAGGGTTTTGGGGATTTGGGGTCCATGGTGTTGCCGAAATCACTAGCCTAGACCAGTAAAAAAATATTCTTCTTAGTTAGACCTTTCCAACAGTGTATCAAGCACCGCAAACAAAGATTGTATGCAAAAGTTACGCCCATGGGAAGTTGATGTATCAACTAGCCCCATCAGGGCCCACAAACCTTTTGGATTTTCATCTTCTGGGGTTAGGGTTTTAGATTTTACTTATGATAAGAATTCCTTTGGAGCCTCATTGTAACAACAATCTTCTTGTGAATGAGAGTAGCCATCACATCTTTTCTCAGAGATAAGATTCCACCATTCTAGCGAGTCTTTCACTCTGTATTTTTACAGTCTTTGTACATTTTCGCTCATTAATAGAAATTGTATTACTGTATCTATGTGTTTATGATTGCATCTATGATAAATTTATGTTATATTGTTATATATATAAGATATCTCTGTATATTTCTTTATTATATCTCCGCTCTCATTTCATGCCAAAAATAATCTGGATCATATCATGTCCCAGATGTTCAACCATGAGGTGTTGTATTTGTATGGAATTATGTCTAATAATTGCTCCATATCCTACCTGGCCAGGATTTCCCTTCGAAGCACCATCAAAATTTAATTTGTGGAATCCCTGGGGGGAATTCCAAGTGGAGGAGCTTGATGGGAAGGAGTTTAGGGGAGGGTTTAGAATGGTGGGGGCAATGGGTAAACTTAATTTCCATGTAGAAAGGATGGAAGACTCATTGGGTTCAGTGGGCATGTCTTCCTGGGTCTAGGGTTTGGATTGGATGGTTTCCTGAACATTATTAAGGATTATGGACCAAAGGAGAGAGGGGGTATAGGCTTGGGAATGGAGTATTTTTTTATTCCTTACTTTCCAAAGTTGCCAGAAAATGAATCCTGGAAGGAGTTTCCATATTCTATTAAGTATTAGGATTTTGTAGACCTCATTTCCCAAATTCCTGATGGTGTTTATGATGTTGTTCCTTTCTCTATTGTTTTTTCTCATAATTTGAGAAGCTTGATCCCAGATTATCCCACTGCTAGGGAATTGAATGAGGATGTGCTCCATGGTTTCTTCTAGCAGCTGACAAAGATGGAAAATTGAGGGTCCCATGAAACCTTGCCTCCTAGCATTATCCCAAGTCAATATTATATTCTGTACTAAAATACAAAGAAAGGTGGATAATTTCAGCCATAGTTCGGATTTCCAAATGATATTCCATAAGTGCTCTTTCAGTTGGTTGTGGAAATTTTCTTGTAGATGATAGCCCTCTTTGATTGTTAAAGTTCCAGTGGGGGTGTACCCCCAACGAGGAATTTACAGATCCTCACTGATGCAGATATTCCTTTGGCTTATTGTGTCTCTCCATTGTTATAGGTCATAGTCTGTTGGTGTGTGGACATCTTGTGGGAGAATTTTGCATCTTCGCCAAGGGGGGTGAAGAGAGGCATTAAGCCATAGGTCAAAAACTTTGAAGAGATCCAAATATTGTATGCGATCCTGATAGGGTCGGAGGTTATCCATTTATTTCAATGGGGGGAGTTGGTTTTACGAGTCCGTCCAAAACAATGCATTTTGACCATTTCGAACTTCCCAAAATGAATGACTGATCTGAAATTGATCTTTTAAAGACTATGGTTAAGTTTATGCATGAGTTCATTTACCATTTAAGAATTAAGAGAAGAAGAATATTGTATTGAATGAATGTTGTATCCATCATAAGGAATGTAGAACATATATTAAACATCAAGAACAACAAACCATAACACCAAATATTGCTAGTGGAGTTTGACACAAATTTGCCTATGCCTCTGGGCCTTTTTATTCAGTGGGAGGCTTCTTATTAATCCTTAAGGCTTAAAAAAAATACCAAGAACACTGATATGAATTTATGAAGTAACGCAAAAAAATACACAAATAACCATGAATACAAAGATGCAATGGAAATAACACTTCATTTCATTAATATCAAAGAACTAAAATTTGTTTACAGACATAATAGAAATAAACTAGCTAGGGCATTGGTAGCTTATCTCTGAGAAGAGATGTGGTGGCTACAGGCCTATGAACTATGTGTTACAATGAGGCTCGAAGGACTATATATTATTAAGAAATAATGGAAACCCTAAAAATCCAAAAAACCTAACCCTAGGAGATGAAACGCCAGAATATGGGCCCCGCAAGGGTAAATTGGTAGATCAATTTCCTAGGGTCGTAACTTTGGCAAACTATCTCCATTTGATGCATATGATACATCGTTAGAAATTTCTATCCGAGGACTACAATTTTTGGTAGAAAATATCATGAACTAAATTTCCAATAATCAGTAGATGCCCAAAAAATGTCGTCTAGGGCCTAAAAAAGGCTCTGGAAGTTCACGACCCGAAAAACTGCCAAAAATAGTAAATTGTGCTACAATTAAGGAAACTGAAAAACTGAAAGAAACAATGGTGGGGGTCCAAGTGGAATACATGGGTGCCCACCAATATCGACCTGTATCATTCTTCCCCCCTTAGGAAGCAATGGTCCCCATTGTGTTGAGTTCCTCCACGAGATGAGGAAACTTCCACTGAACTTGGTCCCTGGTGAGCCACTTGCCCTGGTGAAGGTGATGGCCTGCTTTGACAGCTCAATATAGTTGGATTGTCTGCAGGTGGGAGTTCTTGATCTATGTTTCCATAATCCAATCAGTTGTGGCTTGTTCCATGTAGTCTGGGTTTAACTCTGTTGTTGTGAGTTGTTCTGCCATGTCGGATGTGTCCAATAGAGGTGGAAAGTAAGGCCAAAGGCGGTCCACATTGAACATTGGGTGCATACCAAGGAATGGTGGGATACCAAGCTTGAAGTAATTGTTCCCTACAACATGGCCCATATCAGAGAGAGTAAATCTTGCAGTGGGGTTCAG
>ML779124.1:905735-920988 GCA_009831015.1 Picea engelmannii | reverse complement strand
AACATTCCCTTCTTTCTTTCCATGCTTGCAAGACATGTTCTCTTCCTTCTCTATTGCTGGATTTTCTTTCTTCCCATTAACTTTGACTTTGCCATCTTTCTTTGAAGATGATTCCCTTGATACATTAACTCCAGTTTTTCCTTCTTCAATATATGTTGCTTGAACAGAAACCTCATCAATATTATTAGGTCTAAACATAAATACAACATTACGAATATACAAAAACAAACCTCCTATATACTTCATAAGAGTTTCTTGTGTACTCAATGGAATATCTAACATCAAATCCATCTTATGAATTTCATGTGTATATTCCTGGATCCATTGTCCTTTTCTTAACTTAATACTTTGCCATTCAATTAAATCCCTTTCCTTATATCCCAATGGATAGAACTATTTTCTAGGTGCGGAAACAAAATGATGCCATAATGGAAAAATATTACCAACTTGTTGAGTTCCATGTTGCATTTTACTTTCCCAGCAGATGAGAGTTGTGCCTTCAAGACAAAGCGATGTAAATGTAATTTTGGTTGCCTCATATTTTATTTGATGCACATTACAATATATCTCCATCTGTCTAACCCAATTATCAAGTTTCTCAGCACTTACTTTTCCATCATAAACAGGAATAACAAATTTCACATCAAGTTTAAGTAATGGCATATCATGCTTATGTTTATGAGGATGTTTTCTTGAAGAAATAGTATATGAACTTGTCCTTGAAGAAGAATTAGATGATGGAGATGAAGGAGATGAAGAAGTATATTTTGGAGGGTAATCTCCTTCTTCACTTTTGGATTTCTTTGAATATTCCCCTTGAACCGGTCTCTTATGTTCCAAGTAATCATGATACAACACTTTTACCATCTCTGACATGGAAAAGAAAGTTCATTGAAACTCTCTTTCATTTTGAGAAAGTCCTTCTTCCGAGGCCATATTATCACTTTGAGATGTCCTCTTTCTTGATCCAATCTATGGATCTCCTTCTACAAACTATCCTTCACCATGAATTAGATTTTCCCTAGTAAACATGTAAACTCAAACAACCAATTGTCAACCTGCTTTGATACCACTTGATCCAAAATGGATCTTTTAAATACTATGGTTAAGTTTATTCATGATTTGATTTACCATTTAGGAATTAAGAGAAGAAGAATATTTTAGTGAATTAATTTTATAGCATCATAAGGAATGAAAAACAAAAATAAACATCAAGAACAACAAACCATAATGCCAAAAATTTTAACAGAGTTTGGCACAAATTTGCCTACATCTCTAGGCCTTTCTCTTCAGTGGGATGCTTCTTATTAATCCTTAATTCTTAAAGACAATACCAAGAAGGCTTATATAATAGCTCATGAAAAAACCTTTCATATCTGAAACTTCTGGACATAAACAAACATCACCAATGGCTGCAACAGGTAATTCTGAAACTTTTGAGTATGAACTCGGCTATGATTGGCTCGACATATTGGGCTCTAGAGGAACTTTTTTGTTCAGCTACTTAGATGAAAAAACATAATACGTATTCAGACTACCATAGAAATTATGCAACTTTTGAGTATAAATTCGACCTGCTTCTGAACAAACCCTCAGGACCTTCCCTTGGCACGAATCCCAAGGTTGCACCCTGTTAGATCCATAGAGTCCGTAGAGTCTCGAATTGTGTTCCAAAAACTATTTTTTCTCGATTTCCATGCCCGTCTAAATAATCCTTACTTTTCCAAATTTAATGAAAAATAGCCAAACTTAACGACGAATAGCCAAACTTAGCATGATTTCGCCAGATTTGGCAGAATAGCCAAACCACTTGACCTTCTAGAACGTGCCATGTGGTACCTCCTCATTGGCTCACGTGTCACCTGTTCATTGGCTCGAGCCACGTGAACTTGCACAGTGATCTTCCATGTGTCATCCATACGACCACGTGAGCCTACCCCATTAGCTTCCACGTGTCATAAGTATGACCACGTGAGCCAACCAAAACCTGCCATGTGTCATCCGTACGAGATGCCATGTCATTGTATGACCACGTCAGCCAGCAAAAACCTACCATGTTATCATACAAACTTCCACGTCTCAATTCGTAAAATCCATGTCATCGCAACATCAACACCTAAAAATGTCGAATCCACCTGACACGTGTCATCTCATGGTGTTGCGATGTCAACATGCAAACATCATCATGATGTCATGCTGATGTCATCTGCAACGTTACTGCCACATCATTGCTGATGTCATCTTCCATGTCACTAATAATGTCATGATGCCACATCACTACTTACATCACGAGTCGTACTGCTGATGTCATTAGTTGAGTTTGACCTGTTTACTTTGACTTTTTGATTTTGACTTTTCATGTGTTTGGGAAAATTTTTAGAATGCCATAACTTTCGCATACGATGTCCATTTTCGGAAAAAAATATATGGAAAAAATTTGGATATTTGAGCCAATGCCACAAAATATTTTCCCCCATGGATTTATTTAGCTTTCCTAGGTCGTGAAGGCCTAGTCTGCCCAAGGATTTTGGTTTGCAAACTTTGTCCCACCTGACTAAGGATCATTTTTTTCTAGGATCGTGTCCATGCTAGAGGAATTTCCTCTATAGGTTCCTTATAATTTTGATGGTTGTTTGTGGTGCCGCCAGGGAAAAAAACATGTAAGTAGGGATAACTTTAAGAATATAATTCAAGAGGATAAGTCTCGCAGGGAGTTTGATGGATTTGAAGTTCCAATTGCTTAAGTGATTGGATATTGAGAGGATAATGGAGTCCTAGGAGATATTACAAGTAGCCGAGTCTTAATATGGGAGTCCCAAGTAATGGGATAGAAGGGAGCTTATTGGTATGCTTAGAAGGCGAGAGATGTGGAGTTGGACTACAAGGGGAGCATTGAATAAGAAGAGTTGTGATTTTCCAAGTTGAATGAAGTGCCATATGCCACACTAAAGTCATTGAGGATGGTTTTGAGCTTATTGGCTTCCTGGGTGGTGGGAGAATTCATGAGCATGGCGTCATCCACAAACTAGTTGCGGGTGGCAACATGTTGCATCCCATGTAGATGGAGACTTTGAATGGAGTCGTTTAGAATTGAGGCTTTGATGTAATGTCCTAGGAATTCAACCATGATAATAAAAAGGAAAGGGAAGAGGGGGTCCCCTTGTCAAATGCCTCGAGTAGGGGAGAAGGTTTGTGAGGGAACTATGTTAACAAGAACGGAAAAAAAGGTGGAGGAGGTGAGTTTCATTATCCAAGATATCCAATTATTGATGAATCCAAAGGCCAAAAGGAGAGAATTTATATAGTTCCAACTTAGTCGATCAAAATCCTTTGAGAGGTCAAGTTTGATAAGCATACTAGGGGTTCGAGTAGTCTTGAGCGAGTGGATGATCTCATGAACCAGAATGAAATTTTCCATGATTTTTCGACCCTCCCCATGGTCAGATTGTTCCTTGGACATGATAAAGGGGAGAACATGTTTGAGTCGTAGAGAAATGACCTTGGTGATGATTTTGTAGATGACATTGCAGAGCACTATAGGCATTAAGTTGTTCGGGTTAGTAACTCATTCCTCCTTGGGTATGAGGGTGAGAAACGTGGAATTTATGGTAGGAAGAACATGGCCTAAAGTTGAGGATTCCTTTACGAATTTCCAAACCTCTTCTCAGATCATTGGCCAACAATGGTGAAGGAAATTTGTAGTGAAGCCATCTGGCCTAGGGGATTTTCCTAGGGGCATGTCCTTGACCACTTGATCCACCTCTTCCTTTGTGATAGGTCTCATCAAGGCCTGATTCTGTTCAAGTGTGATTAGATATGAAATATGTTGAGTTATGCGATTAATAAATGGAGTTCTATCAATGTGTGGTTCTGAGACGAGCTCCTTGTAATAATTTAGTACCTATGTTTATATTTCTTCATGGTTCAAAATTGTGTTACCTTGAGAATCTTCAAGTTTTGTGTTGCGATTGATGTAACGTCTGTGGATCATGGATTGATTAAAGAACTTGGTGTTCCTTTCTCCCTTCTTGATCCATTGCACACGAGATTTCTTTTTCCATAAAATTTTCTTCTGTTTGTGTCATTTTTCAAGCTATTGCCTTAGGCATTATTCCTCTTGTTGTAGGGCTTCCATGTGACCTGGTAGTATTGTATCCCATTGACTATCCTCTAGTCATTTCTTGAGGTATTGATTCACTTTAAATATGTTTCCGAAGACATTCTTATTCCAATGATGAAGTTGTTGCTTGAAATTTTTTAACCACTATTGAAAATAATACATCTTTTTTCCATGAATGATTACTACATCGTCTCACCAGGTGTGGGATAGCTTAGGAAATTATGGATGGGTTAGCTATAATTTTTCAAAACTAAAGGTTTTGAATTTAGGAGTAGCTATCGTGTCCATCCAAAGTTGGACTCGTCAGTGATCTGAGCCTTTTTTTGGGAGGATAGTGGCTTCCACCAAAGGTCCTTCTAGCATTAGGGTTTTTGAGATTAGAAAGAAATCCAACATGCATGTTATTTTCTAAGATCTTATACGTTTGTTGGACCAAGTGAAGGGGCCATTTCTAGTTTCAATGTCCACCAGTCTATGGCGATTAGTGAGGTCCCTGAGTTTTAGGTTGTCTTGGTTAGACGCTTCGTTCCCCTTTTGTTTTCTTCTAGAGTGAGAATGATGTTAAGGTCACCTCCTAATATCCAACACTTGTGGGATACTAGTGATTCTAGATAGGATATTCTGTTGTGGAAATTATCTTTCTCTTGGATGCTCTGAGGACCATAGGCATTCGTGATTACTCCATCTTTGCTGGAGCCAATGTCCTAATAATGAGATGTGAAAGCACTGATAGTGGAGAGGGCTTGGTAAAAAATGACTATGTTAGGGTTCCAGAGGATGTCTAAACCTCCTACAGCCTCTTTCGATTCAGTGTACAGAAAGTTTCAATCATGCCAACGCATTTGGAATAGTTCCTATGATATTTCTGCTGCACATTTAGTTTCTTGTAACAGGAAAATGTCTAGTTCCTTAGACTTAATACAATTGTGAAGAATCCTTTGTTTCTCTCTTCAATTCAGGCCTATAATATTCCAAGTAATGATATATATCATAAATATTTGTGTGGGGGGGTGAATAAACTCTCCGTGAGACGTTGGATCTTCCTTGAGTTGATCATGTGGTTACTTTCTTCCTTAATTAATTGTTGAACAATATTTCATCCTTGTCTCTTTATCTCTTTAGGGTTCCTTCTGGGATCTGGGTTTAGATGTGGGTGAATGCCTAGCATGGATGTGGCTCCTCTTGTGGAGTCTAAGAAAACCTTATGGACCTTCCTGAGTTGCTTGACTGGTATAGTTTGCAGGTCATGTTTATTGAGGGATTCCTCTAGTTTTTCTAGATCTATGTCTTCTAGTTCTTTCTCGTCCATTTGCATTATAATATCTCCTTCTTCCTCGTAGTTCTTTCCTGGTCTTGTGAGTCAATATTCATGACTTTTTCAAGAACTGGATCTTGGCCTTGTTTCTCCTTGCCTTTGTCATTTTTCAAGTCCACTGATTTGTGAGGATTCTCGATATCTTCTGCCTCTCGTAGATTGTTGAGGGAATCAAAGGAGTTGTTTTTGAAGTTCCTTCAACTGCTATTCTGGTTGGGTTTTTTAGAGGTTGTTTCTTGCATCCCATAACTTGTGTGAATCGATATTTATGTTTCTCTGATATGATTGGTCGTCTTGGAGAATTTTAGTTGGAAGTCCTTGAAGAGATGCCCAGGTTCATGATACCTACTGCAATGAAAAGGAGTGTGTTCATAGTCGATAGTCTGGATCGATTCTTCGTCCTGGTATTCCATTGTGACTGAGCTAGGAAAGGCCTTGGAGATGTTAATGTATACATAGATGTGAGCATACAATGTGTATCTCCTTTTTTTGGTGGCCTCTCATGATTTAACATATTATCCCAACGTATTTCCCATACCTGATAAGATTTATTCAAGCCAAAAATCTTCGGGTAAGGAGTAGAGACAGATCCATACTGGGGAAAAGGAGAAGTCCTCCTTCTTTTGGAAGAACAGATCATTCCAGAAACAAAGATACAGTCCTGCGAAGTTGTAGAAGTAGGGATCGTTTTCAAAAATCCGGTCTTTTTCCTCCAGGTTATAAAATATAACCATGAAGAATCCATTCGAGCTTCTCTGAAGCGCATAATATCCTTTTTGGTTCCACCAAGTTTTGATCCATCACGCGAGGTCTCTTTTAGAGGGCCAAAGACCTAAAAAATTCATGATCAAGGCATGATCCTTCATGAATTGGGTGTGTTCTCCAACCCTTGTAGATTTTATCAGATATTTTGGTGTTGTTGGTGCCTGGGGGATGCATTTTTGTGGCTCCTAGTTGCGAGATTACTTTGGATGCAACGGTTCAACTTCCAGTACCATTCGTTTCCCTGAGCCTTATTCATCTTGAATAAATTGATCGTGGAGGTGCAGTGGGGGTTCCGATAAGAGGGGGATTTCACCCCTCCCTCTGAGTCCATTTTGTTGTGTTAGATGATGCAATAGTTGTGGAAGCAACATATTTATGCGGGGAGATTATGAAGTTGTTAGGGATTGGATGCAAACAACACATCAAACCCTATAACGTGAATGCAATTCCAGTTCCTTCTTTTCCTAGTCGTGTTTCGTCTATAAAAAACATTTTTTTATTATTTAAAGGATATTTGAATAGTTTTTAGACAATTTATCTCAAAAGTCAAGCAACATAAAATTTGTTTTCCTTTTATATTGTAGTAAAATTTTCATATAATTTAAAAATAAAAATCTTTTAAAATTACAATATAAAATTTGTTTCCATTTTATGATGTAGTAGGTTTTCATATAGTTTAGAAATAAAAATCTATTAAAAATACAATGTAAAATTTGTTTACATTAATAAGATCTTCATTATAATTATTTTTAAAATTTTATTTTATATATAATTTTTAAAATTAAATTTTATACTTTAATTTATTTATTTGAAATTTGAAATTTATATATATATATATATATATATATATATATATATGATTATTAAAAGATGGTAAAAACGTCCAATCAATAATATTAAATTAAAATATATTAAAAAAAATTAATATAATTATAATGATGATTAACATTCACGGATCATGAAAATTGAAGAGAAAAAGGAAATAGCTTTAGGGAGTCATTTCCTTCGAATTATACATTATATCATTCTATTAGATAGGTGGAGGATTCCACAACAACACCAAACAAGATAATTTCCTCTCTATCACAACATCTAAAATTGAAATCCGAGACCACAATAATAAGTATAATTAATCACATCTTTAATAAAATTTATACAAATTCTTACACCATGAGTAATTGAGAATGACAAAATGGTTGGTAGTCAAATCTTTCAATTTATCATTGTAATCTCTTGTAGTTAAGTTCAATTCTTGTAGTTAAGTCTACCAAATTAGCATTGTTGAGTGAAATGTTTTTAGTAATTCATATGTAAATTATTTTTTCTTATTGGCTTATAAAAATTTTACGACCAATATTTTTGTTTCAAAGTTGGGATACTTGATTGGAACACTGAGAATGGTGTTTATTTCAAGGGGGAATGATGTAATATCCCTCCAATTTAATATTTGAATAATCTTTAGTGATTGTGATTATTGAATTATGATATTGGGAAAAGCTTTGAGTAACATTTTGATCATCATAGATAATTGATGGTGAAAAATATTTATGTAAATATTATTTTTATTTTATTTTATTTAAAAAACTACTTGAGATAAATTGATATGAAAATCCTTTTAAAGAAAAGTTTGGGGTAAGCACAATTAACCTACCTGAATAATTTCGAAGGAGTGATACCAGGTAAAAGGACATAGCGTAATGAGTGTTTTCTAGCTAACAACACTCCCTAGAAGAGAGTGAAAATAATCACGAGGTTGTGGTGAATAGTTGTCTTGGTAACGAGTCTAGACATTACCAGGGAGGCGAGATTTCCCTATGGATAGACATTGGGATTACCCTACAAATAAAAAGGTAATATAGGTGAATATCAATAACCCAACAGTAAACAATTAGAATCATGAGTGCCTAGGAGAAAAGAAATAATTGTTGATATAAGAGAATTGTTGACCTAGGGGATGAAACAAGGTAACTCCCAGTATTGTTGGCATAGAGAAAACATTAACATTTTTATTCTACTGGTCATGATAAGCTTCTAGGAAGGAGAATGATATGGCTTGTCTACAAAAAATGAAATCCTAAAGGTTATCTAATCTGGAGGATGCTAGAAAAGTGTTGGATATTGTTTTGGTTTGAATTAAATGCCACAGTACAGAGCCATTGGTAGTTGTCAACCCTTATTGCATTTGATGTCAATCCTCTACACTAATACAAGGCCACTTGTCACTAGGAAAAGTTGGGTGTGAGTGGAGTAGGTCACTGTAACAGTGGAGGAACTAACATGGAAATAATAGTGTAGGTGGATGGTATGCATGCGTTTATGATGGGGGTCGGTGTGATCTACATGCCTTTTAGACAAGGAATTTGCTACAACTCAAAATTAATGTGGGTATCATAGTAGTCATGATCACCATGAGTTGGGAATATAGGGAAATTATAAGCCTTCATGAGTCTTAGAAGTATAGTGGAGGTGAACTAGGATAGAGAGATTTAAGAATGGTAAGCTAGTTATCCTTGTATGAAGTGGGTTATAACCTTAGAACGATATTTATATACCTTTATCCACACTTAACTTTGGTAAAAAGAAATGATAGGTAAGTGTTGGTGCTAAGAATAGTGACTCTATATAACAACACTGGGTATACACACACACACACACACACACACACACACACACACACATATATATAAGTGTGAACCACTTCAATTTGAAAAATATAACCTCAAAGGAGTCATAATACTAATAAGTCCCTAGACATTGGAAATAATAATACGAGTTAGAAGGATTAATGAGGTAACTCATATTTATGTATATTATAACAAAACTAATTTCATGTATACCTTGGAGTTTGTGTAGATACTTCGACGATTGTAGTTGCTTGAGACTTTAACCTATCATTTGGAAATAAAATGGACATACTTAAATAGTAGTAATGTTCACCTTGGTGCCAAACCACACTAACAACTATATTATCATTGAAATGATGACTAGTACTATAGGTTTAGCTTCCAATGTAAAAGGTTTTAACAAAAATAATATTTGGTTTGGGGTGATGTTACAAATGGGAATTTGGTAGAACCTAATTTTTCTATTGTTCATGGTAAAAGGATACCATTTTTATAATATAAGATTTTATGTTTACTATTTATAGCATGAGTTTTTAAGTTTTCCAGTTTTTAGTAGCACTTTATTGGTGAAATATCTTCATGTTGTGAAATATTTTCTATAAGCATGTTTCTATTTTTGTCAGTGTTTTATTATTATGGTACTAAATTTTCTGATTTTTTTTGAAAAATTTCATTTTGCAAGAGAGGCAAGAGGGGTTCTAGTAGATGACGGAGCGACACTTGCCCAATATGAAAATTTATTCTTCATGGAAACATTTGCATTGGACACTACAAATGTTTTTATTGTGTTTCAAAAACAAAACAAATATATCTACACTATCATGGGTGAAAAATTATTGTCATTTGATGACCAAAAGCTAGAGATATGTTAACTAATAAAAAAACATTGAAATTGCACAAGAGAGAAGACCAAAAGGCTTTATGGAATGGGGTCTAGTGCTACCCTGGTTGAGACAAAGAAATTCAATCAACAATTTGGAGGTAATGATGGATTTATTTATTTTTCCATATATAGAACTTCCTCATTTACTTATGTTTCTCATATCCATTTCTTCCAAAATTAAGTTCAATTTTAACAAAAATGAAAAAAGAACTTCACATGTCCATATCATTGATTACTATTAAAAGGAAATAAAAAAAAGGGAATGAGGTTACTTCAAGTATTTTTCTCTTTCTAATTCAATAAGGAAATGACATAGTGTGTACAAGAACTGAACAAACTCTGTTTTTATTTTTCTAGTTAGATTTAGCACAAAGATAACTGACATGGATGTACTTGATGCCAACATAAAACATCTAATTACAGGAAAGAACGAGATGGGTTTCTTACCTCAAGGACATAAGGCTTTGGAACATATTAGAGAACATTTCAGGTGGTGTACGACCATTTGGAGGATGTTAAGTGCCTGAAATGTTACAAGTTGTTGATGCACTTCTTTGATTAGCTTGGTTGTATTCATTAATAATACATGAAGTATTCTGTTTTTAATCCATTGATCACAAACACTTAATTATAGAATGGCATAAATCATCATCTGGATATTGAATATCCTTCAATTGTTTTGAACCAATCTAGGTTCAGACCGCTAGGAATCCATCAAATGAGCATGAAACAAGGGATTGGGAATTAAGAGAGAGTTAGGAATTCTAATCAAGTCTATTCAACCATCCTTCTAGGGAATACTATAGAACCAACCTGTATATTCAACCATCCTTCTATATATAAATAGTGGAATTCTATAGAAGCTACTTGCCAGTGGCTATGTCCGGTCCTCACCTGCTTCTAGCTCATTCATTGATGTGAATTGTTGACCAATTAAACTAAGATGAATACAGGTGGTGATTTCCATTAAATGTAGTGTAGGCATCGCTCACATACAACGAAATTCCATTAAATGTAGTGCACAGACAACTCCCAATTTATAGTGGAAGTGATTAAAACAATTGGACCATGCCTACCATTAAATGCAGTGTAGGGACTCCTCACATGGTACAACGTGGGGGATTTGTTTTTCCAGATATATGGAAAAAATATGTAGGGACATATGACATCTCTTTATTGGAGGTGGACAGTCAACAAATTCTAGTAGAGAGACTATCTCTTAAAAGAAGCCTCCGGTGTAATTAATGGCTAGTAGTGTGTATTACTCTTTAAAACACACCACTTTCTATTTTATGACATGCACCATTTAGCGACTTCATAAGAATACACTACATCGATATGTATATCTTTTAATTAATTTTATTTTTACAAATTTTTAATTAATTATCTCAAAATCAAATATTTTTTATAATAATATTGTTTTATATTTTTGTTATTGCATTTTGATATAATGATTTCATTAATGTGCTATCCAATGGATTACACCTCTGTGATTTGTAAAAATGTAAATCGTCCACATATTAATTAATGAGGAACACACCATTTTACAACATTCAACAATACAATAAAATAATAAGCTCATTTTATTACATATGAATAAAAGACCCATTTTCATACAAAATGAGACAATGAATGTCCACAATAATCAAATTGCAACCAATATGTAATTGATACACTTTTCTTTTTTGAAGTAAGCTGGGAATATCTATTTATAAAGATGGAAAATGTACATGTAGATAGCTATATCAGCCATAAGATTGTGTGTAAAAAATAACCCAATGTTTGCTAGTTTGCCTAGAGGGAAACCAAGTCAGCTAACAAAACTATGCAAGATATATTTAATACGATACTTTGTCTGAAAAGATAATTCTAACCAGTCTGAACTAAGGAATATGAGACTATAAAAAAAAAAAATCATGGACTATAAATATCCTATCCTATAAAGATCCTAACCTCCAGATTTGGCGGAGCCGCCAAACCACTTGACCTTCCAGAAGGTGCCACATGGTTCCCTCTCATTGGGCCACGTGTCACCTCGTCATTGGCCCGAACCACATCACCCTGCAAAGTCAACTGCCATGTGTCATATTTAAGGCCACGTCAACGTGCCTAGTTAGTTTCCACGTGTCATTTATACGACCACGTCATCCAACCAAAACATGCCACATGTCATGCATACAACCTGCCACATCATTGTATGAACTATCATGTGTTAGTCCATACAGTCCATTTCATCGCCACATCAACACCCAAAAATGTCTAATCCACCTGACATGTGTTAGATCATGGTATTTCCATGTAATCATGATGTCATGCTGATGTCATTTGCCACATCATTGCCACATCACCGTTGATTTAATATGCCACATCATTGGAGATGTCATATGACACATCACTGCTGATAACATGTGACGTCATCATCCATACCGATGATTTCATCAGTTGACCTTGACTTTTTGACTTTGAATTTTTGCCTATTTGAGAAAAAGTTCAGAACGCGATAACTTTCGCATATGGTGTCCATTTTTGGAAAAGAATATATGGTCAAAATCGACACAAAGAGACCTATGTAATGGTCTTGATTTCGTCTGATTCCGAGAACTTTGAAATTTTGGCCTTCCTGGATCCATTTTGGATCATTCCTCCCCACTAACATCTTTTGGTCATCCAAAAGGGTATTAACCAATCATCAAGTGCGGGATATGCCTCCCCACTTGTCGTTTGTCTTTAAACTCTTTGATGTGCATCTGTCGCATCATAATAAATTACATAATAACCATGAGAACTGAAAGAATATTGTAATCCATTTGAACTCGTTCACATCTTACTAAATTCATTACCATCCATGTAGAAAACATTAGCAGCAATAACATAAGAAATATGACTCAAATTGAACCAATATGTTCGACAGGCTTGCACGACATTAACTTATCTTGAAGAAAAGTATGATTGAACTCCCATCCTACAACCATTTCATGTTCATGCTTAAGATCAACTTCTTTACTTGGCACAATTATAGGTATATTGCTTGCATAAGCTCCCTTCTTTAATTGTTCCTTTGTTAGAAGATGTTGATTTCCTTTTATGTGATGAGAATGTACAACATATTCTTTTCCCTTCTTAAACAAGTGATATTGATTTTGGTCCCTGTAGAAGATTTCTTTGCGATCATATAATAAGGGTTTCCTAAAACCATTCCACATGTTTCTAGAAGAACCACATCACATGCTACTTCATCCACATACTTAGATGTAGATGCAAACTTTATGATACATTTGTTTGTTATGGGAAATTTGTAATCTTTTCTTATAGAATTTAGTGAATAGGGTTTGTGATGCATCTTAGTGTTTAATCCCAATTTCTTAACCACTTCTTATGAAATTAAGTTGGATTGAGATCCACTATCTATCAATGTATCGATCTTAGTATGTTTGATAATGACCCTTATATGAAACAATTTACTTCTTGAATCAAAACCATCACCAATTTCACCTCTCATACCAATTCTTGTAATCTTAGACTCATCACCTGAATTTGATCCCAAGTCTGTTGGTTGTGAGGCTATTGAAATTTTTTGGCTCCCTTTCATTTCTTTAAACCACTTCAGTCTCTTATCTGGGTGTAATTGCCTGCAATGCTCATCACCGTTCCCTTCTTTCTTCCAATGCTTCTAAGAGAGCTTCTCTTCCTTCACTATCGTTGGATTTTCTTTCTTCCCCTGATACAATAACTCTAGTTTTTGATGCTTCAATATATGTTGCTTGAACTGAAATCTCATAAAGATTATTAGGTCTAAACATAAATACAACATTACGAATATAAGCAGACACACGTCCTATATACTTCATAAGAGTTTCTTGTGTACTCAATGGAGCATCTAACATCAAATCCATCTTATGAAATTCATGTGTATATTCCTACATCCATTGTCCTTTTCTTAACTTAAGACTTTGTCATTCAAATAAATCATTTTCCTTATATCCCAATCGATAGAATTGTTTTCTAAGTGCAGAAACAAAATCATTCCATGATGAAAAAATCTTCTGAACTTGCTGAGTTCCATGTTGCATTTTACTTTTCCACCATATGAGAGTCGTGCTTTCAAGATGAAGTGATGCTAATATGATTTTGGTTGCCTCATATTTGATTTGTTGGACATTACAATATACCTCCATCTGTCTAACCCAATTGTCAAGTTTCTCAACACTAACTTTGATCAAAATCTGGACTAGGGGTCAAATTTTAGCTCAAAAATCAAAGTTCTCATAATTGCCTCAAAACAAATGGGTTTGTATCCCTCGTCGTCACAAACCCAACGCAACTCGTTTCGTCTCAAACGGACATCGGGAGCGAAAGATATAGCGATCTGCTCGAAAAGTCAAATAGGTAAAAAAATGTTGACTGGGTAGTCCGTACGGTCCATACAAGATGACGTGGCAGGGTCGTACATATGTATGCTTACATGGAAGAGTTGATATGGATGACATTTGGGTGAATAATATCTTGACACGTGGCATGGTTTTTGGCAAATGATTGGGTGCCACGTGGCCCAGTCACGGGCTGCCACGTGGCACCCCGTAATTGGCTATTGGTTTTGGAGTTATGTGTAAAATATGTTGGAGGCCGTGGGGTTCGACCCCCAGACCTCCCTCCACTATACAACGCTTTAACAAACCTCTGCTAGCCAACATGCCGTTGCTTACTCCTTGTAATGGATACAAATTTCATTTTATTTAAGGTTGATTGTTGTATTAAGTGGAAAAGGGGGGCAGGTCGGGGCTTAGCCCCGACCCGTGGTTACATAACATATGACCATGTGCGCGGGTGTATATAATATGACCCATAGTTTTATTAACATATAACCGTTGTATTATATGGCACAGAGTTATATACATAAACCAAAGTTTGTGACCATATATATAAATGCGGCGCGGATTTATTTAAACCAAAGTTTTGGTATTAATATATATTACAATGTGGCGCACGGTTGTAATATTTGCACACGCATTTGTAACCTAGCCCACATTTTCATATATTTCATATGACCCCGACCTGGAGAGCGAGAATTGGTTATACGGTTTCAAAACAGTGTTAACTACATTTTATCAAAGCGCGAGGTCACATGGCCATACGCCCAGGTGCCGAGGCGGTTAGGGGCTGGAGGTGCCCTAACCATTCTACGGGTTGCACCATTGGCACGATTGCACCCGGTGCCAGGTTTTAACGCGCATTTTGGAGCGCGTTCTTGGTTCATGCACACAAGGGTGCATTTTGGCGAACCAGTTTCAGCAAGGTTGAAGGAGGAAAATGGAGGAGGCCTAACTTCTTCATTTTTTGGCCGATTGAGGTGCCATAAAAGCCCAACTAGGGGTTTTTGGACGTGCTGAATCCATTGGTGTTGTTATCAAGGCCATTTGAAGACTTCTTCTGCAAGTTTTTCACCATTGAAGTTTTAGGAAGCTCTAGGGAGCTTTAAGTCCTCATTGATCGAGGACATGGTTTGGTGAGCCTATGTTTGTTTTTTGTGATTGAATAATCATTTTTGG
>ML779124.1:887227-901787 GCA_009831015.1 Picea engelmannii | reverse complement strand
CATTCAAAAGAAGATTCATAAACTTGGCACATAATTTTGTTCTTGCATATTTATACACATGAAGCAAGGTCCTGTAAAGTTTATTTTTATGAAGTAGAGGGTGCTTGCATAGCATAACAAGTCAGCCTTCTATTTTCAGATCAAACTTTTACATAATAAATAAGCATAACAAATTTCACATCAAGTTTACGTAATGGCATATCATGCTTATGTTTATGAGAATGTTTTCTTGAAGAAGTAGTATCCGAACTTGTACTTGAAGAAGAATTAGATGATGGAGATGAAGAAGGTGAAGTAGGATATTTTGGAGGGTACTCTCCTTCTTCACTTTTGGCTTTCTTTTAATATTCCCCTTGAACCGGTCTCTTATGTTATAAGTAATCATGATACAACACTTTTACCATCTCTGATATGGAAAAGAAAGTCTTTTGAAACTCTCTTTCATTTTGAGAAAGTCCTTCTTCCGAGGCCATATTCTTACTTTGAGATGTCCCCTTTCTTGATACAATCTATGGATCTCCTTCTACAAGCTCTCCTTCACCATGACTTAGATTTTCCTTGGTAATCATGCAAACTCAAACAACCAACTATCAACCTGCTCTGATACCACTTGATTTGAAATTGATCTTTTAAATACTATGGTTAATTTTATGCATGATTTTATTTACCATTTAGGAATTAAGAGAAGAAGAATATTTTAGTGAATGAATGTTATATCCATCATAAGGAATGAAAAACAAAAATAAACATCAAGAACAACAAACCATAATGGCAAATATTTTAACAGAGTTTGGCACAAATTTTCCTACATCTCTGGGCCTTTCTCTTCAGTGGGATGCTTCTTATTAATCCTTAATGCTTAAAGACAATACCAAGAAGGCTTATATAATAGCTCATGAAAAAACCTTTCATATCTGCAACTTTTGGACATAAACAAACATCACCAATGGCTAAAACAGGTAATTCTGAAACTTTTGAGTACGAACTCGGCTATGTTTGGCTCGACATATTGGGCTCTAGAGGAAATTTTTTGTTCAGCTGCTCAGATGAAAAAACATAATACATATTCAGACTACCCTCGAAATTATCCAACTTTTGAGTATGATTCGACCTTCTTCTCAACAAACCCTCAGGACCTCCCCTCGGCATGAATCCCAAGGTTGTGCCCTATCAGATCCATAGAGTCCGTACAGTCTCGAATTGTGTTCCAAAAACCATTTTTTCTCTATTTCCATGCCCATCTAAATAATCTGTATTTCGTTAAATTTAGTGACAAATAGCCAAACTTAACGAAAGATAGCCAAACTTAGCATGATTTCGCCAGATTTGGAGGATTCTCACCATATTTGGTAGAACAACCAAACCATTTGACCTTCCAGAACGTGCCATGTGGTGCCTCCTCATTGGCCCACGTGTCACATGTTCATTGGCCCGAGCCACGTGACCCTACACAGTGAGCTTCCACATGTCATCCATATGACCACGTGAGCCTGCCCCATTAGCTTCCATGTGTCATAAGTACGACCACGTGAGCCAACCAAAACCTGCCATGTGTCATCTGTACAAGATGCCAAATCATTGTATTACCACGTCAGCTAGCCAAAACCTACCATGTTATCATACAAACTTCCACATGTCAATCTGTATAATCCATGTCATCGCAACATTAACACCTAAAAATGTCGAATCCACCTGACACGTGTCATCTCATGGTGTTGCGATGTCAACATGTTGACGTCATCATGATGTCATGTTGATGTCATCCGCAATGTCATTGCTGATGTCATATTCCATGTCACTACTGACATCATGATGCCACATCACTGCTTACATCATCATTCGTACTGTTGACGTCATTAGTTGAGTTTAACCCGTTTACTTTGACTTTTTGAGTTTGACTTTTCTCATGTTTGGGAAAAAGTTTAGAATGCAATAACTTTTGCATATGGTGTCCATTTTCAGAGAAAATTATATGGCAAAAATTTGTATATTTGAGCCAACGCCACCAAATATTTTCCCCCATGGCTTTATTTAGGTTTTCTAGGTCACGGAGGCCTAGTCTGCCCAAGGATTTTGGTTTGAAAACTTTGTCCCAACCGACTAAGGATCATTTTTTTCTAGGATCGTGTCCATTCCAGAGGAATTTCCTCTATAGGTTCCTTATAATTTTGATGCTTGTTTATGGTGCCGCTAGGGAAAAGAACATATAAGCAGGGATAACTTTAAGCACACAATTCAAAAGGATAAGTCTTGTAGGGAGTTTGAGGGATTTGAAGTTCCAATTGATTAAGCGATTGGATATTAAGAGGATAATGGAGTCTTACGAGATATTACAAGTAGTTGAGTCTTAATGTGGGAGTCCCAAGTAATGGGATGGGAGGGAGCTTATTGGTATGCTTAGAAGGCCAGAGATGTGGAGCTGGATTGCAAGGGGAGCTTTGAATAAGAAGAGTTGTGATTTTTCCAAGTTCAGTGAAGTGCCATAAGACTCATTAAAGTCATTGAGGATGGTTTTGATCTTACTGGGTGGTGGGAGAATTCATGAGCATGGGGTCATCCACAAACTAGGTACGGGAGGCAACAGGTTGCATCGCATGTAGATGGAGACATTGAAGGGAGTCGTTAAGAATTGAGTCTTTAATGTAATGTACTAGGACTTCATCCATGATGATAAAAATAAAAGGGGAGAGGGGGTCCCCTTGTCGAATGCCTCGAGTAGGGGAGAAGGGTTGTGAGGAAACTATGTTAACAAGAACGGAAAAAAAGTTGGAGGAGGTGAGTTTCATTATCCAAGATATCCAATTATCAATGAATCCAAAGGCCAAAAGGAGAGAATTTATATAGTTCCAACTTAGTCGATCAAAATCCTTTGAGAGGTCAAGTTTGATAAGCATACCTGGGGTTCGAGTAGTTTTGAGCGAGTGGATGACCTCATGAACCAGAATGACATTTTACATGATTTTCCGACCCTCCACATAGTCAGATTGTTCCTTGGATATGATAAAGGGGAGAACATGTTTGAGTCGTAGAGAAATGACCTTGGTGATGATTTTGTAGATGACATTGCAGAGCACTATAGGCATGAAGTTTTTCGGGTTAGTAACTCATTCCTCCTTGGGTATGAGGGTGAGAAACGTGGAATTTATGGTAGGAAGAACATGGCCTAAAGTTGAGGATTCCACTACCAATTTCCAAATCTCTTCTCCGATCATTGGCCAACAATGGTGAAGGAAATTTGTAGTGAAGAAATCTGGCCTAGGGGATCTTCCTAGGGGCATGTCCTTGACCGCTTGATCCACTTCTTCCTGTGTGATAGGTCTCATGAAGCCTTGATTCTGTTCAGGTGTGATTAGAGATGGAATATGGTTAGTTATGCGATTAATAAATGGATTTCTATCAATGTGTGGTTCTGAGGCGAGCTCCTTGTAATAATTTACTAGCTATGTTTCTATTTCTTCATCATTCAAAATTGTGTTACCTTGAGAATATTTGAGTTTTGTGATGCGATTGATGTAACATTTGTGGATCATGGATCGATTAAAGAATTTGGTGTTCCTTTCTCCCTTCTTAAGCCATTGCACACGAGATTTCGTTTTCCATAAAATGTTCTTCTGTTTGTGTCATTTTTCAAGCTATTTCCCTAGGCATTATTCCTCTTATTGTAGGGCTTCTGTGTGACCTGATAGTATTGTATCCCATTGAATATCCTCTAGTCATTTCTCGAGGTATTGATTCGTTTTAAATATGTTTCCAAAGACATTCTTATTCCAATGATGAATTTGTTGCTTAAAATTGTTTAACCACTATTGAAAATAGTACATCTTTTTTCCATGCGTGATTTGTACATCATCCCACCAAGTATGGGATAGCTCAGGAAATTATGGATGGGTTAACCAGAATTTTTCAAACCTAAAGGTTTTGAATTTAGGAGTAGCTATCGTGTCCATCCAAAGTTGAACTCCCCAGTGATCTGACCCTGATTTTGGGAGAATACTAGCTTCCACCAAAGGTCCTTCTAGCATTAGGGTTTTTGAGATTAGAAAGAAATCCAACATGCATGCTATTTTCTAAGATCTTATATGCTTGTTGGCCAAGTGAAGCGACCATTTCTACTTTCAATGTCCACCAGTCTGAGGCGATCAGTGAGGTCCCTGAGTTTGATGTTGTCTTGGTCTAGACGCTTCGTGCCCCCTATGTTTTCTTCTAGAGTGAGAATGATGTTAAGGTCACCTCCTAAGATCCAATGCTTGTGGGATACTTGTGATTCTAGATAGGATATTCTATTGAGGAAATTATCTTTCTATTGGATGCTCTGAGGACCATAGGCATTTGTTATTACTCCATCTTTGCTGGAGCCAATGTCCCAATAATGAAATGTGAGAGTACTGATAGTGGAGAGGGATTGGTCAGAAATGACTATGGTAGGGTTCCAAAGGATGTCTAGACCTCATGCAGCCCCTTTCGAGTCAGTGTACACAAAGTTTCAATGATGCCAGCGTATTTTGAATAGTTCGTATGATATTTCTGTTGCACATTTAGTTTCTTGTAATAGGAAAATGTCTAGTTCCTCATACTTAATACAATTGTGAAGAATCCTTTGTTTCTCTCTTCCATTCAGGCCTCTAATATTCCAAGTAATGATATTCATCATAAATATTTGTGTGGGGGGGTGAAGAAACTCTCGGTGAGACTTTGGATCTTCCCTGAGTTGATCACGTGGTTACTTGATTCCTTAATGAATTGTTGAGCAATGTTTCATCCTTGTCTCTTTATATCTTTAGGGTTCCTTCTAGTATCTGGGTTTGGATGTGGGTGAATTCCTAGCATGGATGTGGCTCCTCTTGTGGAGTCTAAGAAAACCTTATGGACCTTCCTGAGTTGCTTGACTGGTATAGTTTGTTGATCCTGTTTATTGAGGGATTCCTCTAGTTTTTCTAGATCTATGTCTTCTAGTTCTTGCTCGTCCATTTGCATTATAATATCTCCTTCTTCCTCATAGTTCTTTCCTGGTCTTGTGAGTCAATATTCATGACTTTTTCAAGAACTGGATCATGGCCTTGTTTCTCCTTGCCTTTGTCATTTTTCAAGTCCACTTATTTGTGAGGATTCTCGATATCTTTTGACTCTGTATATTGTTGAGGGAATCAAAGAAGTTGATTTTGAAGTTCCTTTGACTGCTATTCTGGTTGGGTTTTTTAGAGGTTGTTTCTTGCGGCCCATAACTTGCATGAATCTATATTTATGTTTCTCTGCTATGACTGGTCATCTTGGAGCATTGAGCTGGAAATCCTTGAAGATATGCCCATGTTTGTGATACTTATTGCAACGAAAAGGATTGTGTTCATAGTCAAAAGTCTAGATCGATTCTTCATCCTAGTATTCCATGGTGACTGAGCCAGGAAAGGCCTTGGAGATATTAATGTATACATATATGCGAGCATACAATATGTATCTTCTTTGTTTGGTGGCTTCTCATGATTTAACATATCGGCCCAACATATTTCCCATACCCGTTAGGATTTATTCAAGCCAAAATATCGGGGTAAGGAGTAGAGACAAATCCATACTGGGGAAAAGGAGAATTCCTCCTTCTTTGGGAAGAAGAGATCATTCCAAAAACAAAGATATAGTCCTGTGGAGTTGTAGAAGTAGGGATTGTTTTCAAAATTCGGTCTTTGTTTTCCAGGTTATAAAATATAACCATGAAGAATCCATTCGAGCTTATCTGAACCTCATAATCTCCTTTTTGGTTCCACCAAGTTTTGATCCATCGCGCAAGGTCTCTTTCAAAGGGCCAAAGCCCTTAAATTTTTTTGATCAAGGCATGATCCTTCATGAATTGGGTGTGTTCTCCAACCCTTGTAGATTTTATCACATATTTTGGTGTTGTTGGTGCTTGGGGGATGCATTTCCATGGCTCCTAGTTGCGAGATTACTTTGGATGCAACGGTTCAACTTCCAGTTCCATTCCTTTTCCCGAGCCTTATTCATCTTGAAGAAATTGATCGCGAAGGTGCGGTGTGGGTTTCGATAAGAGGGGGCTTTCACCCCTCCATCTGAGTTCATTTTGTTTTGTTAGATGATGCAACAGTTGTGGCAGTAACATATTTACACGGGGACATTCTGAAGTTGCCAGGGCTTGGACGCAAGCGACACATCAAACCCTATAACGTGAATGCAATTCCAGTTCCTTCTTTTCCCAGTCATACTTCGTCTATAAAAGGATTTTTTTTATTATATAAAAGATATTTCAATATTTTTTATATAGCTTATCTCAAAAGTCAAGCAACATAAAATTTGTTTTCTTTTTATATTGTAGTAAAAATTTTATATAATTTAAAAATACAAATCTTTTAAAATTACAATATAAAATTTGTTTCCATTTTATGATGTAGTAGGTTAAAAATCTATTAAAAATATAATGCAAAATTTGTTTACATTAATAATATCCTCATTATAATTATTTTTAAAATTTTATTTTATATATAATCTTTAAAATTAACTTTTATACTTCAATTTATTTATTTGAAATTTGAAATTTATATATATATATATATATATATATATAAATTTATATGATTATTAAAAGATGGTGAAAACGTCCAATCAATAATATTAAATTAAAATATATGAAAAAAAAAATACACCATATTATTATAATTATAATGATGATTAACTTTTACATGAAAATTGAAGAGAAAAAAAATCATTTCTTTTAATTTTATGCTCGAACGTATTATAAAATGCTTTTATAAAACGTTTGCGAACACATTCATAACAGGAAATAGCTTTATGGAGTCGTTTCCTTCGAATTATACATTATATCATTCTGTTAGATAGGTGGAGGATTCCACAACAACACCAAACAAGTTAATTTCCTCTCTATCACAACATCTAAAATTGAAATCCGAAGCCACAATAATAAGTATAATTAATCACATCTTTAATAAAATTTATACAAATTCTTAAACCATGAGTAATTGAGAATGACAAAATGGTTGGCTCCCTTTGACTTGCTAAAGGGGGAGAAGGTATTGTCTTATTATCAATCTCCATCTAAGATTTTCTGGATCTTTGAAAGACTATCTCTTCTTTAACGTCTTCGCTTGTCTCAATTTGTCTCTGACTAGGGATGTCTTTGAAGATTCACTGTATCTTTTCTTTCTAAATGATATAGCTTGGATTTCTTCTCTTTGGCTACATGAAGATACACTGGGCACCCAAATAACCTGAAGTCTTCAATATCGGGCTTCATTCCGGTGAAAACTTCTTCAGGAGTTATGTTTTTCAAAGTCTGGTGAAGACTCTTGTTCTAAACATATATTGTGTCATGCATTAAACATATATTGTGTCATGCATGCTTCTGCCCATGGAATCCTAGAAAGATTCTGATAATGCATTATTACATTAGTTGTCTCAATGATGGTTCTATTCTTCTTCTTTCTCAAATAGTTTTGACTCTCTCTGAAGGATAAGCATCTTCCTTTGTTATTCACCTGTCTGGAACAAGAAAACAAGAGGAACCAAAACAAGAATATGTCCTAAAGGAGAATAATGAGTACATCTCTAGAATCCAAACAATTTAAGGATTGTTGTCCCATATACAACACCTACTTGTAGCAAACTTTAGAAATATAGGTTAGAGGAATGACAATTTATAACAATCAAACTTGGAGTCTTCACTTCCAGTGTGTCGTTCCTCTGGATGCACCAAGATTTCTTTGGATCTATGACTTCAACAAAAGGTTCCTTCGTCCTACAATTTACCTCATGACAATGATATAAATTATATATATACAGATGCATACCTGAGGGTGTTGATATGTTCATGTCTTCGTTTCTTTGAGGTCTTGTTTTCCTGGAACCGAGTTTTCTTTAATCATCAAGCTTTCCTCCCATTATGATTTTTCTCATTTTTGGATTCTTCACAAACCCTTGTCAACTTGGTTAGTAAACCTAACGACTAGGATAAGATAGTACTTTTAGGTTTAGTTGGACTTATGACTGCCAACAATAAGCCTTTGAAAGATAGGAGAACACTGGTGAGCTAAAGAGGTCCTTCAAGGAATTGCAGAAACCCTAATTATGAAATTTCTGCAGAATTTAGTGAAACCCTAGAAACCCTAAGGCCAAAAAGTCAAAATGCTCGAAAATGCAATCAGAAGCTTGTTGGAGGTGCGCTGAAGGAGGCCGTACACTCCTATGGTAAATTTATACCCAACGTCCAATTTCCAAGTGTTGAAACACTTAAAAGAAGAGGGCCGTATGGATTTTCTGGAAACCCTAGGAGGGTCGTACGGTTCTGCAGAAGAGGAGGAATGACTGGTAAAAGCTTGTAGCTTATGCAATGGGTTCTTCAATACCTATGCTCTGATACCATGTTGATTTTTCAATAAGAAAGGTTAAGAATGAAGTTCATTCCATTTTAACATTTAACCATAACCATTAATGTTGCAGCAACCAAGATCACAAGAAGAATCACCATGCACAAGAACACAAGAAGTATCCTGGGAAACCCTTCTCAACAAGGGAAGAAAACCTAGCCAAATCATTTTATATATTTTTCAAGAGAAATACCTTCACCACCAAGAAAACCTAGCACACAAGAGAGTGCTTAAACCCTAGAAGACTAGCGCCCAAGAGAGGTGTGCACCTTTTCCCAAGTAGATGTACTTGCTGAAATTTCCAAACTCACATGAAAGATATATTTCCTCAAAGGGGAATTTACCTTTACTTATACTAACCTAATCCTGTCAACAAAAGTGTCTATTGGCACAACAGGGCCGACCTCACTTAGCTTATAATATAATTAATATTAACTAGATTAATTATCTTTTACATTAATTACTAGTTAGATNAAAGGGGAATTTACCTTTACTTATACTAACCTAATCCTGTCAACAAAAGTGTCTATTGGCACAACAGGGCCGACCTCACTTAGCTTATAATATAATTAATATTAACTAGATTAATTATCTTTTACATTAATTACTAGTTAGATTAAGGTAGGGTCGACCTGTACCCTTTACATTACAGTTAGGGTTACAGGCGGGTCTCTTGTACATTATAGCAAAGGATATGATACACTCACTAGTCCTCATCCACTATGGGCACATCCATAGGGATGTCCATATCTCTGGTTCACTGCATTACAGAGGAGAACCAAATCTTCACACGTTCACCTGTGCTCGTCCACATGCACGTCCACTCTACGAGTGGCTCGTATCCTCTCTCCTTCTAATTCACTATTTTCATTTGGATCAACCTCCTTTTGAATAGGTCAGAGGTTGAGCTACTGAGATGTAGAAAGGGATTTAATCCATAGGATAAAAAATTGCACTAGATTATGCATCTATATTTTTGACAAACATTAATCTAGTTGTTCCAGTTGATATGTTCAGAGATATTGCAGTAGGGCATAAAAGGCCTACCTAGACTCACTCTTTAAGAGGCAGAGAAACATACAAACCTCTCAAAGCACATCGACCTCTAACCACCATTGCTTCGGTTGTTGAGGTTTCCTTGCTGGATCTTCTCCTCATTTCCTCAGACAACATAGCTCCCACAATAGTGCCATAATCAATGCCATATGTTGAGCTAAACCACATAGTTGTGACAAAATGATCCCCAGACCCAGGAAACGAACAGAGTAGCGTAACCTCATTGTCCTCATCTTCATATGTTACGTCCATACTAGATACTTGACAAATGGAGTATTAAAAACATTCAAGTGATCAACAATTTTTGTACCTTCTTTCTTTTGCAAGCTGTACAACTTCCTCTTCAAGAAGATTCAGTTCATCAAAGACTTTGTCATATACAGACTCTCGAGTTTGTTCCAGAAACCTATTGTCATCTCCTCTTCAACGATGTTAAACAACACTTCATCTTCCAGACACAAACGAATGGTACCGAAGGCTCTCACATCAAGATATTCCAAGTCTTCGTATGTCATGTTTGYCGGTTTCTTTGTCTTTCTAGCCAATGTTTTTTTCAATCATTGTTGAACAAGCAGATCCCGCATTTTGAGATTCTATAACGCAAAGCTATTCTTACTGTTGAATTTCTCCACCTTAAACTTAAAACTCTGCACTTTCAYCATTAATAGAAAACTCCAAACYACTGCTTATAAAACTAAACCTTTATATGRAGAAACAACCTTATAATTCAATTCAAGGTTGAACCCAAAACAAACTAATGATTAAAATATTTTAAAAATATTTTATACTTTAATAAAACCTTTTACTCAAAACCACAAAATTTCTCTTAAACAATATAATATTGTAATACATATCCTCCACCCACTTTATTTACCACTCCACCCCAAAAAAGAAGAGATTCTCCACTTTATTTATTTATATAAAATATTCTCCGCTCATTTAAACATACCACGTTTTATGCCTAATGAGACAAAGGTTCGACCATGTCTTAGAATAACACAAAAACCTTCAACTTTAATTTATACCGTGAACTTAATACCATGAGAATTTTTAAGATCGACGCTCTTGTAAGCCTTTTAGGTAGCGCCGATTTTGGAGATAATGCTCCTTTAGTATGTATGGGGAGCATCGATTTTCTGGTGTCTATGTTGCTTGAATCGGGCGTGTTGATTTTTTAAAAATTCATATTCTTGAAGTGTGAGATCGTTGATGCGCTTTTAACATTGTTTAGGGAGTGTTGATGACCTTAAACTTGTTCAATCACACCTTTTGTTTTCACAAAATATCTGGGCTTTTCAGTACTTCAGTTTGTTTTTCCTTACATGCCAAAAATATAACCAAAGGTTCTTGCGTTCACAGAAAATCTGTACACAATTTGCCTTGGCTCACGTGCGACACCTACTCTACCTGCTCTGATACCACTTGTTAGGCAACAGAAACAAAATAGAGCATCAACAAGCAATATTAAACCAAGAACAACAATCATACAATTGATAAAGTGATTTATGTGGAAACCCAACACGGGAAAAAACGATGGGCAATGATAATCGATATTCTTATTATTCAAGGGAGAATTACAATAGCCAACACATGCATACAACCATCCTCTCCTCACATACACACTACACTCCACATTATTGTGTCTTGCTCACACACTATGCACATTGCATTCTCACCTCTATGGGTATGTTCATATATATAACATCTCTCAAACAATTAGAAAAACTGATTATAATAAGATCCATGAGTTACACAAACTTTTAATAGAAGAGTGCATGCATGTACATTCTAAATATAGTTGTATACATGTGCATGTGACCGCATGGAAAATTTGTTGACATGTTTCCAACAAAAACAACATTAAATAATATATTATATTCTCATGGTTTCCTTGAGTATTCTAATAAATTGCAATTCAAAAACTCTAGTGTGGGTTAGTTAAACGTTTTTTCCTTCCATTCCTTATTGACAACTAACCAAGACATTTTCTATATCAAGCAATCATTATCTACACATTATCTACACATTTGGGTGTCCATTGCTTCATAACTCTAGCCTTATGGGAGAAAAAAAACTCATTGATAGTCCAAATTGGTACAAGGTGTTTGCCAAGTAAATTCAACATTTTCAAAAACTTTGGGAAGCGCCACTTTATTTTATGAACCATTGTATCCCATGACGAGGCATTATTGTATCCCTTGACTGGATTCGGATCAACATGCACCATGACTATCATGTTTAACTATAGTCTATGGCATCCTATGTAAAATTTTATCTTTCAACATGTATGACACATAAAAGGGCTTTTGGCTCAACTTGAAGAGCAAATTTATTGTAATTCTTGATTCACTACATTTTTATATGTAACATTATTGAGAAAATTGTGACCTAGACCATAATTGTGGATATGTGCTCGCAACAATACCGATATGAAAGAAAGTTTATCACTTTTTAAAATTTGGTATAATGGCATCTTTTGCATATTTTTTTTTTTTGCATATTTTGTGATAACATGTTTATCATAATATGTGTTATTGGATGTTCTAAAAGCATGTTCATTTTTAATTTTTTCATACAGAAATTAAAGGTTGTGTTATTGGATTGTTTGTAGTAGCTTCAATTGGAAGATGATTACCGAAAGGGATTCCAATAAGATGTTGTTATAAGTGATAAAATGTTATAAATGTTTTCTTTAGTGTAACTTTTGTTCAAATATCCAATTCCAATTGCTTGGATGAGCCTTAACAATAGTCAGTTGAGACCCAATACTTGACATACAATGTATGTATAATTGTTGGTAGAAAACTATTTAAATGCTACAAGAACACCCTTTGAGAAACTATTACCTTATTTAACAATTCACTTTTATTTTATTATTTTATGCCTTTTTATTATTTCTTATATAACATTTTAAATAAACTTTTCTCTACATATTCATATGTGGCAAATCACTATAATAAGTATTCAAAAATAAATTAAGCTTCATTGAATACATATAACAGCCATAAACTCTCTACATTTAATAAATGTCTCAATGCTAAATACCGAGTCAATGTGAAAAAGACACTCTAGGTACTTTGTGACATGTACAAAGTTAAGTTTTGCAAAATTTGTAAAGCTTGACATTTTGCACCTACCTCTAATACATTTTAGGTACTGTCACAATTTTTGGATGGCAACCAAGTAATAAAGAAGAGTTCTTGAATATGTAATCTAAATTATGGATTTCAATTGTTAAAATTGCACAATCTATTGGACGTTGAGTTCAATGCTTCCCGCAAGTTTCATAACATGGCTTAACCCCCTCTCGTGGATCTTAACTTGGGCGATTGTGGCAGATATTAATGCTTTTTGGTTGTGGTCTAACGACAATATTAGTCCAACAAATGGTATCACGGGTCTTGAGCTCGAAACTCGCCCGACATGAGCCAGCGGGAAGATTGTTGGACATTGGGTTCGGTGCTTCCTGCGAGTTTCGTAACATGGGTTAGCCCCCTCTCGTGGATCCTAACTCTGGTGATTGTGGTGGAAATTAATTCCTACGGGTTTTGGTCTAATGACAATCGTAGTCCAACACAATCATAGTGCTCCAAGGATTTTGGCGGTGTTGAATCTATTTATGCAATAAAAAATGAAGTTTAAGTAATAAAAAATTGTGATTTCACCCACAATTGTATTGTCGAATTTCATTGATGTTTGTCGGAAATGGTAAAAAACATAAGTCATTTTTAAATTGCAATTTATTAAAATGATCAAATGTATTATGTAAAGAAGAAACATAAATATTATAACAAATACCAACATAATGAAAAAATATAGAGAACAATAACACTAGTAATGATACCTTTATTAATAGAAATACAAGTTCACTTGCCTCATGAAGGGGGAAACCTTCAGAAAAGAAGTGCTCTATTATAATAATTCTCAAGACAATAATTTCCCATGCCTTCTGCTTTTATTTATACTAATTCTATCTTCTAAAGAACATTCTAGAGAAAGATCATTCTAGAAGCGAAAACTGCTATTAAGTCTTCTTACATTAGACTTGTTCACATTGTTATATAGGCCTTATTTACTAATGTCAGCCTTTATTAGATAAAAAACATATTATTCTATCTATGTTTGAGGTCAGGTCCCTAACATGCCCTCCTCCTTGAAAAACAACCTTGTCCTCGAGGCTTGAGATGGGGAAATTATTGTAGATTATGGTAGTCGACTCCCAGATGACATTTTCTAAGGGTGTATCCTTCCATTAAACTAAGACTTCCTTGATGGTGTGTTGACTTAGGAGATGCTCACGTCGGTCCAAGAATGATTATGGTTGCAAACAAATGGATCCTTCTTCATCCAACTCAAGGATACTGATTTGATTTTGGAACTTAGTTCCAGTCACTTTCTTTAGGCACGAGATGTGAAAAACAAGATTGAGATTAGAGTAACTGGGAAAAGATAACTAGACGTAGACCACATGTCCCACTCGCTTGATAATTTTATAAGGAGAATAAAATTTAGGGGCGGGTTTATGACAATGTTCATCTGAGAGAAGTTTTTGTATAAGGTTGCAGATGAAGAAACTCATGGTCCCCTTCAACAAATTGGCATTCTGAATGACCTTGATTTGCTTGTTGCTTCATGCGATTTTGAGCCATGAACAAATTTTCTTTGAGGGTGTGGAGAATGGCCATGCATAATGTAAGAGTGTTGTCAACCTCTTGAACATTCAAGACACTTGGCATGTAGGAGAGAATTGATGGTATCTTTTTCCCATAGACCACTTCAATTGGAGTCATGCAAGTCTCAGTATGGTAAGATGTTTTGTACCACCATTCAGTAAGTGGTAACCACTTATCCCACCGAGTTTTTCGGTTAGACGCAAAACAACACAAATATGTTTCCAAACACTTATTGACAACTTTATTTTTTCCATCAATAAGTGGACGATAGGCGATGTTGAGATGCAATTGGGTTCCTTGGAGTCTAAACAATTCTTGCCAAAAATTGCGAGTGAATGTTGGATCATGGTCGAAGACAATATAATGAGGCATGCTATGGAGTTTGAAGATATTATCCAGAAAAAATTGAGCCACTATGGATGCGGTGAATGGGTATTGAAGAGCACA
>ML779124.1:842569-869659 GCA_009831015.1 Picea engelmannii | reverse complement strand
AGGTCATGTAAAATAGCCGACAAGGCTGACTTAACCATACTTTATTATTTGTCACATTAAATGCTAAAAATGCCAAAAATGAGCTAAAATGGGAGACGTCGGGCCCCTCTGAGGGAGATGTTGGCCCTTTCAGGGCATCATCAGCATCCCGAAGGCAGAACCTTGGCCCCTCTGGGGCTCCTGCAACCTGCTACACGTGCCAAACAAGCCCATCACGCTGCCACATGCTCCAGAAATCGTCCAACCTGCCCTGGGTGGCGTCCTGTCCATCAAAGCCATCATCCCATCTGCAGGGGATGATCCCCATAGGTCAAATCTCTGCCATAGTGTCCTGGTGAGGGCGTCCTTCTATCTTCTTCATGCCTGGGCTCATCATATCTATGTCCTGCCTCTGCCATCCCAGCAACCATCTGATGGGCTCTTCAGCCCCATGGAGGTCCGAGCTAATCATCTCCCCATGTGCACCGATCCTCTGGTACCTGTCCACGGGGTATGGTCCTGCACATCAAAGACTACACCCTCCATGGGCTCATCAGTCCTAGATATCATAGAAATGTAAATCATATCTCATCATTAAAGTTATCAAACATATGCATGAAATCCCTATCATATATTCTAAGAGCTCAAAGACATTACACAGATCTACTATACAAAGCTAAGGGAACCGACAGAGCAACCTATTGGGCTAATACCCACAAGAGATGGAAAGTTTCCTCAGATGATTATTCAAGCCATGTATAAGGAGGTGATATGGTTTTAGGGATGTCTAGTCATAGTAAGACCAAGGGCAGGTGTCATCTGTGGGTGCCTTTGTAGGAGGCGAGCTGTACCCGTCATGGATGCATTTTTTCCAAGCCCTTTATTGCCTTATATTTCTTTTATTGCTTTTTTACTTCAAGGTATGACGAAGAGGACACTGCCTTGGCTTGGTGGCCAGAGCTGACAACGTTACCCACTGGTATCTTTGCAGAAATGAGAAGGTTGGCTCATGATGATACCCCCTTTCCTTTGGCCATGCAACCAAAGGTCATTGCACTGACTTGGTGACCAGATAGTGGCAATGTCATACTGCTAAATACCTATGAACATAATGGTCCGGCTCATGATGAGACCTCCCATCCTCTTGGTCAGGTCTCGTTTTTATTATTATTATTTTTCTTAGGGTCCCTTAGTTTCTTATCGAGAGGCTTTTTATTGTCTTCTCAGGGATCCCCAGGGTGAAGCATCTCTAGGCTTTATTTCCTATGGATTTTATCTTTTACCATCTGCTTTTACTCCCTAGGCCTTTAGCCCTTTCTTCCCACAAGACAAGATGTATCCCTGAAAGGTCATCCTAATGGCCGGACTAGGGGAATGGGATGGATGAGCGGGGTATAAGATGTAAAAATGATAAGATGATGGGAGCGGACGATGGCTCTACAAACCCCCCTTGGTGGCTAACCAAAACCCACAAATACCAGCTTGCTAAGTCACCCCATCAATCACCCCAACAGTGGTCAAGTGGATTAGTGTGAGATCCAAGCAGTCATCTGAAATGAAAGGAACCTAATGCATATATAAGAAGGTTATAACAATCAAATATGACACATACCATGATACCTCGGACCACTTACCTCATGGAGCAAGAGTCCTCTCCGATGCAAGCCCAGGCCGGTGGTGATGGAAGCTGCTACTACTGACAGGACAAATCTGACGAAGAAGAAAAGAGATGGGCCCCCCAAGGCCATGCTCAAGTCAATCCACTCTCGGTACTCCATGTCTAGGACCATGTGGGCCTCGAGACATGATCTCCTAGTTATCCCTAGATATCGGGGATAACAGTTTGGAGGACATATGGGGACCCGAATATTTAATAATTTTGAAATGACCAATTTAGATCTAGTTTTATGAACAAAATTGTAAATAAAGCTTGGTAAACTTTATAATTCATCAAAAATATAGTTCCTTATTTGAATGGACCAAGAAAGTAAACTAAACCAAATGATTCCAGAATCCTAGATATTCATAAATACGTGTACTTTCAATGCAAAATAAAAAATTTTGGAATGTATGTCACTTGTTTAAAGAAATCATAATGGTATGCCATCTTCAATTATTCACTCGTGAAAGGCTTTTGACATTTTCCATTTTCTAACTTTTTTTTTTCTTGATTGAACCTCTATTAACTTTATGCAGGCTGCACATACCAAATGACTATATTGACAACTTATGACATCCGAATGACAGTCTTGAAAGTGAACATGACTATCGGTTTGATGGGTTTCTTTAAAAAAATAGTCTTTCAATACGATAGACCCTCTTTCATATATAAAACCATTATCATCAAAATATTCTATTAACCTCATCCTTTATTATGTGCATCGCATCAAATACTATTTCACGTTTTCAGTGTTGTCTATAGGTGCAACCACAACAAAGACATCTCCTGCAAATAATTCGATATGTTCCAAAAAAAAGTTCGTGTTAGATTAGCACACATGCACCTGCCATTAAACTCATATAATATATATAAATTTTATATATCCAATTTACAAGTACATCTACATGTTGTTTAAATATTTAACAAATATATTTTCAAATAATTGAAACATAAAAATCACCTTCTCTAACAAGATCAGAAATTCTATCTCCATCAACTAACACTATTGTTTCATTTGATTCCATCTCCTCTGAGCTTGCAAGTGACATTTTCTCTTTTATATTAAGTTCATCATGTCTCCAAAATTTAACATATTCTGCATTTTTTTTTCCGCAAATCTCTATGGATTCAGTGTCCTCTATGCAAACTGAACAAAAACCAGATTCATTTCTTCTATAAAATGAAAACACATTTTGATAGCGTTTTGTTTTAACTGAATGCACTTTTTGTGTTCCATGTATTGTACCAACTTCATATGGGATTGATCTATTTACATATTAGTTTCCAGCATACAAAAAAAACCTGCACAAGACAAGAACTTGTTAACTTGAAATCTATCAAGAACATGATTGAAGATCCTATAAATTTGAACACATGAATAAAAATATATTGTGTACATGTGTAACATGTATATATAGACACACCTATGCACATTCCTTGACGGATTATTTTCATGGCTTAGCGCTAGTTTGCACCATTCAAAAACTTGATCAGAGGATTCAAATCAATTGGCATGAGGGTTCATCTGATACCTTTGAAGTGCTCGTTTTACACATGCCCCTGCATGGTCGTTCTCTCCTTTTCCATGACGAGTCACAAAGAAATTCCAACAATGTGTAATGCTTGATTTCTTATGAAGACGACACAACCATTAGAATGATCATGAATATTTGAACTGACCCACACATCCATCTGACCATATCCAATGTTGATCGAATCCGATCCCATGTTCTTTCAATGAATCATAAAATTTACCAAAACAATGTTATACATAATGTGTATTGTGTGCTCGATCATCACTTATATAAAAGTGATATTCTTTAATAACATGTCGATTTTCATTGGTACTTTCTATGTTATCAAGACTCTACTGAGCATGTCTATATAGAATGTGGACAAATATAGTGACTTGATCAGAATGATAATATTCACTCAGTATTTCTTTTTGTGAAACGAATGTGTAATTCTGTGCAAAATCAACTACAGACAAAATTGTCTTTGGTGGAAACACTTCATGGGATTGTTTGAACTATAGGTCTTGACATCGAGCTCTATGTGAATGCCTGGTGTATTTATAAATTTCTTATTCAAACATCTTCAAAAATCCATCACACAAATTTTATCTACTTTCAAATCAATCATTTTGGAAATAACATTTGAAGAATGTGGAGTCGTGATGCGAATATATTCATATCTCTTCCAATTGACTGTTATATTAGAAAATTATTGATCATTCATATCAATAGGATACTTTGAGTGAAACAAACTTATATTTCCACAACAATCACATTTCTTTCCACCAACACATTTTTTTTGGTAAAATAATTCATCACTTTCTCTTTCACATTGAATTTTAGATATAAAAGCACATAATGTGGAAGGATGAGGTGAAATTGGCCAAAACGTTTTACCAAAATAAAGAAAAGTGTCGTAATATAACTCAAATTCCACATGATAATGACAACAAGAAGTTCCATGAACAATGATGGGTCTAACAAACCATGGTTTTTGTTGCACAAATGTATTGATGAAAATTTTAACTTCTTTGTGCTCTTCTTTGAACTTATTGAACAATTATATTTGTGTCATTGGTAATATATGTTTTGGATGTTTTTCATATTGTTTTCATGCTATTCTTCATCACAACACATCCCTTGTATGTGGTGAAACACGAGATTCTGTCAACCAAAAATTACAGGCCGATTCTTTAACATTTTCTGCAAGTCTATCTTTGTAGGGTTGTCTAGAAATCACTGTCCAACAAGCAAGTTAATCATTTGCATCTATTTGCAATCAAAATTTTCTACATTTGTACAATGTTTTTCTTTAGGTTCCCATCGCTTTTTCCATGTGTTGTGTCAAACGATCTTTTATATTGGTAGATGAAACAATTATTGTTTATATCACTCTACGTGCAACACTGACATCTTGTTTTCTAGATTTTCCAAAAGATTTTAATACACTAATTATATTGTCAAAGACATTTTGTTTCACCTTTGTATATTTTGTCGACTTTTGAATACCCCATAATGATGTAACTTCTTTTAACTTTCTTGACTTTATTAGATAGAGTAAAAGTTGAGATTGTACTGTTACTCATTCATCTTTGAAAAAAGTATTATACATATTCTTAACACGATATCTTATATAATGCTTAACTTCTTTCTTCCCAAATTTGTCAGTATCAACATTTTCTAATATTTCATTATCAATGTTGATAGTTTCTTCTGCATATTTCAATTCAAAGTTTATATTAAAATATAAAACCCAAACATAAATTCAATAAACTATATACAAGTGTTCATCTTATATTATCTAGATTTATGTACATAGCTATAGGTGATTCAACTTCTACTTCAATTTCGGTTTCAACTACTTCATCGACATTATGAGACAAATCTATTTATGTTTTTTGAAAAGCATCAAATATAAATTACAATCAATTATATTTTAAACAATAATTTAAATAAATGAATTCTATACTTTTAATATAGACAATATGTACATGCATACCTGGTTGGACTTCTTCTTGTTGAAAATCTCTATTTACATCATCATTGTTTATTTCTTCAATATTTTCACGTTCTCGTTTATTTCTCCAATGATGCTCTTTCCTTTGTTCGTTATGGCGAGTTTCATCTCGATTGCAATAAAATTTTCTCTTGCGCAAACTTTTGTTTCCCATGCATATTGTTATCTGTAAAAAAATTTAAAAAATTCAACATTTCAAAATAGTTTAAGAAAAACTTCATTGTCACAAAAATTATTAAAAAATAATATCAAGAATTTTATGTTCGATAAAGACTTCACCTTGAAAATAATGTTCAAGTAAGTTTTCACCTTGAAAGAATGTTCAACAAAGCCTTCAATATATAAATTGTTATTCCAATAAAAACTTGAACTTCAAAAAGATAATTTTTTTTTTGCATTCAAAACATCAACCAACTTGTTCAAAACAACGAAAAAGATGATTCAAACTTTTTCTTAGGGGCTCCACATATGAAAAACCATGAAACGAGTGAGTGAATTATGTAAAATTGGTTCGGTCGAAAGTATATTTATAAAATTTGGTGCCAATTGAAATGAAATGACGTGTCCTTTCATTTTTTTCCCAGCCAACGAAATTCTCTCACCAACCTTTCGGCCAAAAAAAATAATGTTCGTCCGAAAAGTGAGGAATTTGTTTATTTCCCACGGATTCCATTAAAAAAATATATTTTGGTCGAACAAAATATGTTTCGTCCGAAATATTATTTCGGCCGAAAACTTGCGAATGGGACTGTTTGCAGGAACCTCATAATTCCCTCCAACTTACTTGAACTTTGGAGGTTGTATACTCTTACAAATACTCATAATTTAGTTTCATAATTTTTACTAGCATTTGAAAAATTGAATCTACTTTCAATCGATATAATTTGTTTTCATTTTCATATTTTTTATCTAATTTTATTTAATTTTATAAAAAAATCACTACATAATATTTTGAGGTGACATTGTGATTCAGTTAAATGGAATATCCATATCTTTAAAATTACAAAGTGGACAATTTAGAAAAATTTATATTCAAAATCCTTAAAATGTTCTCTTCAAAAGCGTATTTTTAGATTTTACTTTTAAGTAAAAATTAAGATAGACACAAGGTGAGGGAAAACATGTGTTTAAAATCTGCAACTTTTTCAGCTTGGACTACAAAAAATTCTAGAAATTAAAATATTCATTCGTTAGATTCAAAACTATAGTCATAAGAAAACAGAGTCTTTGTAGATTGTTGCAGTATATTTCATTTGTCAAAAAAAAAGTTGAATAATAGATACATTGTTCAGGGAAGAAACAACTCATTATCATTCCTTTCATTTTTAAGGAACATACTGTGAAACAATTTCCAAATTGACATATCAAATCTCAAATAATTTGAAAAATAGTCAGTAGAAAGCTAACAAAATTCTTCACAAGTTTTTTTTACTGTAAAGTAAAATTCTAAATAAAAAAAATACTTTTGTATACCTGAAGTTGAAGAACTTGTGAAAATATAGTTTTTTATCACATAAAACAAGCAAAATGGACACCTATCTTTATGATTTTACCCTATTAACCAATATTGGCTAATGGGAGGCTGCCACGTGGCAGCCTCTCCTTGGCTGTCCCATACCACTTGTCAATATGTCATTGGACCACTTGTAAACCTACAATTCGTCCACCTAGACGTACGATCTACCCATTCAACTGCCAATAATCATGTTCCACGTGTCACCTATTTTTTTCCCATGTACTTTGACCTCTGACTGGACTTTGACAACTCATAACTTCTTCATACGAACTTCATTCAAGGTGAAATTTATGTCGTTGGAAACCTAATGATGAGCTCTATGAAATGATGTCATTTTCGAGATGATTTGAGACACCTAGATTTTGAGCATTTATGGATCACATGGGACCTATATGAGCATTTGAGATCCTCTTGGACCTTTGTAAGCATTCCTAAGATCCTCCTGGATCATCTTGTTTGTTCAATTTTGTTCCTAGTGCTATAGGAGTTTCTCTTGACTTGCATTTATCCATTCTAAACCTTTTCATAATGTTTTTAGCATACTTTTGCTAAAAAACAAAAATACCATGGGTGGATTGCTCAACTTCAATTCCCAAAAAAATATTTCATGAGACCAAGATCAATCATCTCAAATTTGGTTTTCATGTCAGCCTTAAATTCTTCTAACATCAGATTGCTTGTATAAATTATTTCATCAACATAAAGATAAACAATGAGTATTTTACCTTCTTGATCTGATTTTGTATAGAGTGTTGGCTCATTACTTCTCTCGTTGAATCCATTTTTTATCAGGTAAGATTCAATTCGATTGTACCAATATATTAGAGCTTCCTTCAAGCCATACAAGGTTGTCTTCAATTTATAAAATTTATCCTTTTTCCATTTGACTTCAAAACTAGGTGGTTGATCCACATATACTTCTTGTAGTATGTCATTGAAAAAGGATGAATTTAAATCCAATTGGAACACTTGCCATTTGTTTTGAGCTGCAGTGGCTAAAACGGTCCTTACTATATCTAATATTTCTACAAGAGAAAAGGTTTCAGCATAGTCGATGCGAGGTTGTTGAGAGAAACCTTTGGCAACTAGTCTTGCCTTATGCTTCTTGATATTTTTTTTTTTCATTAAGTTTTTTTTTTGTACACCCACTTGACACCTAYGTTGGATTTGTTTRWTGGTAGATAAACAAGATCCMAAGTCTTGTTCCATTCTATGTATTYAATTTCCTCATTCATGTCTTCTACCCAATGTTCCTCTTTTACTGCTTCTTCAAAGAAGGTTGGATGACAGGATAGTAAGAAAAAATGACTTTCTTGCTCAATGTCATTGTTTTTCTCGTACATTTCCCTTATGGTTCTTGTTCATCGATTTTCTATTGAAAAGGATGATTCACTGCTGGAAGAAGAACCATTTCTAGAATGTTCATGTTGTCTTTATACCTATAATCTTGGCAGTCTTGGTGGATGTGTTTTTTGTTCCGAATTTTCCGTTTTCTCATCAATTTTCTTTATTTGATTTTGGTTGTCCAATATTACATTTTCTTGCTCACTCCATGATTTATTCTCAAGGAATTTTACATCCCTGCTCACCAAAAATTGTTGGAATTATACTTATATTGAGATGGGGGGGTGAATCATTATATGCTACTTCTTACTTTATTTAGTCATTTATCAATCATTCATTATATGAGAAGCAATAATCACATATAAACTCAAACCACAATGCACAAAGTTTAACATGTAAAACCAATTGGGAGAAAACCATAAAATTATCTTTATAAATGTATGTAGGAACCAACCTACTGTAAAAAATATTGTAGGCACCAACTTATTGGAGACACCAATCTCCTTAATTGAGAACAAAATCAATAATATGTAGGAACCAACCTACCATAGACATTAATCTCCTCAACTCAGCACCAACTCAGCAACACCTGTAGGCACCAACCTACTATAAAAATATTTGCAAGAACCGACCTATTGGAGACACCAATCCCCTCACATGAGCACCAAATAAACTAGATATGTGTAGACACCAATCCAATATCTTCATGCACAGAGTACTTCTGACTTCACCTGCATGCTTCATTTCATGGACAATTCTTCAAACCCTAATCACATGTAGCCTTCATGCTCTAGAGAGCCTTATAACAATATTCCCATAATATAATATCCAATGGAATCATCACAAACTCATAAAACCACACTTTGCAGCATCATATACTTTTATTCCTTCATCGCACACTTTAAGAACAAGAAAATTCCCAAGAAAAACCCCTTAGATTTCTCTTGAACACCTTTATATCCCACAGAGACACCCCAAATCCTTTAGCGCACTTCAGATAACTTATGTGCACCTTAGAATTGATGTATTGCTTGGTTTCACTACAAATTTGCACATGTATCCTATATTTCTAGTAAATTTGTCCCCTATTTCAAGGTCTACTTGTAAAGGCTGGTTGATCCGACCTCAATTTTGTAGATGTGTTGTCAAACAAAATTATTCATATTTACCCATTCCTAGGGAGTTAGAGGGAATCGAATATACCATTGGAAAGGTAGTGGAATAATATTTTCGACCACATAATGTGTTCTCCCATTTGAGTTAGGTATGTAGGGTAAACATTCCTTCAAATATAGGGTATCTAAATAGATCATCAAAAATCCAAAAATAATACTTTCAACAATATTTGTCTTGCAATCTTTATCTTGGACATATATAGGATTGTAATATTTATATTGGACATTTGTAGGCTTCCCCTGTATTTGAAATCAATGAAAACAATATTTCCAACAATCTCCATAGTTGTCATTGATGACCATCCTTAGTCAATTCTGTAATACTCCCCGTGTCTACAACTCTCCTTGTGTCTGCAGTTATTCCTTTGTCTTCAAATTCCCCCCCTTTCACATCAATGGCATAGGGTTCCTCCCCTTGATATTGTTCTTCCCTTTACCGAGGAGATGATAGAGATGTCATTCCCATGCAACATTTTTCTCCTTTGACTTCATCGAGTATGTATACATCGCTTGAGGTTTTGTTTGCATTTTCCACTAATATTCTTGAAGTTTCTTTCCTTATCCCACACCCTTTAGAATGAAATGTGAGGTTTTAACTTTGATTATATGTTTGTATGACACTTATAATATTATGCTTTAACGCTTCAACAAACAAGACATTATGTGTTTTTTTATTTCCATTATCAATACAGACAACACCTTTTCTAGCTATCCCTGCAGAAGCATTATCTCCAAAAGTAATAATGCATATTTTTTCTTTCTTCAAGGTCAGAAACTTGGTTTGGTCCCTTTTCATGTGCTTTGAACATCCACTGACAATGTACCATTGGTTCCCTTTATTTTGAGAATAATGTACATGTCCAGATTTTTATTTCTTAAATTCTTATTGCTTCCTTTTCCACACCATGGTGTACTTTTCTCTATGCTTGGTAAGAAAATTGTCTTCCTTGTTTTGTTTAGAATAATTTATTATGCTACTTCTATATTCACGTGTTATGTGTCCATAGTTATTGCACTTATAACATTCAATATTGTAATCAAGTAGGGGAGAAAATGAATTGTAGTTTATGTTAGCAAACCCATGAGAACTTCTGGTTTTGTTGCTCACATAATCATCCTTTTAGGTGTTATAAAAACCTTTATTTCTATCTCTCACATGATAACTTATTGCATAATATCTATAATCTATTGCCTTATGACCACAATTATTGCAAGAAAAACAATAACCAAGAAATATATTTTGGTACCAGTTTGCAGAAGGTCTTCTTGGTGGGACCTCTTATGAACTCATTCTTGTTATTCTTGTGAGAAGACTCAAGTTTTTTCTGGTCATCATTACATTTCCTACTACTACTTTCATTGTTGATGGATCCTTTGAGAATATTGGCATAACTGTTAGAATTTTCTTCATATTCCTTTTCTGATGAATTTGTGACCTTAATGCTTGCATCTCCCTTGGGGGCCTTTTTTTCTTCGTAGAAAAGACCCATCTTGATGAATGGTGACCTTTGGAAACTAAGAATGTTATCTAAGATTTCAATACTCTTTCCAAACTTCAAGTTTTTATTCATCTGATCAATTGTTTTCTCTAGTTCTTTTCTTAAGAAAATGATTTGATCCTCTAGCTTCTTGCAATTTTCTTCCTTTTATTTCAGCTAGCTTCTCACCAATTTTTATATCCTTTTTACTTCTCTAGTTGATTCTTCAAGATGATAATTCTCTTCTCTGTTTCTTCAATATCACGATCCTCCTCTTCATAGTTATGTACTTTTTCTCTTTTTGATTATTTTTCTTAATCTTGTTTATTTTTTCTAAGGCACTAATGAATTTTGTTTCAAGATATTCTTCTTATAAATATATTTTTTATTTGATTATCTTCATTTTCTTCATCAATGAGCTTTGTTTCTATGGTTTTGGAGAAAAAATGTTCTTCATCATCACTATCTTCCCTTTCTGCATATGGAAACTTAGTAGCAAAATGTCCTTTTCTACCACACTTAAAGCATTTAAAGGGTATCTTAATTTTGTATTTGTCGGGTCCTCCTTTTATATTTCTCAGAAATTGTGCTTATTTTTTCCTTGATTCACAGTTGGAAAAATCATCGGATCTCTCTCCATAAATGTTTTTTATCTTGTCCCAAATCTATTTAGTCGATGTACACTTCATTACCTTGACGTTATCAGAATCCGATAGCCCACTCAAGATGGCATCTATTTCTTTTGCATTGTTTGCACTTGACTCCTTCCCAACTTCATATGTATAAATTGTTGTTATTGATTCCCAAACACCAAACCCAATGGCCTACAAATATATCTTCATTATTATAATCCATGATGCATAGTTTGTTCCATCAAACAAAGGAGATTTGTTTGTAGGGATACCTTCCTTACAATTCATGTGTGCTCAATATCTTCCTTCCAATGGTTAAATTGTTTCTGAAGGAACCTTCTCTCATATCGATTGTTGAACATATGCTTATCCTACTAATAATCCTCCAAACCCTAGTCACATGTAGCCTCAATTACCTAGAGAGCCTCATACTATAATTAATAGAATATAATCTCTGAAGGAAACATCACAACCTCGTAACAATGCACTTTGCAACATCAAAAACATTTATTCCTTCACAACGCACCTTAAGAACAAGAAAACCCCCAAGAAAAATCACTTAGACTTCTCTTACACACCTTTAGATCCCAAAGATACACCCCAACTTCTTTAGTGCACTTCAAATAAATTATGTGCACCTGAGACTTGATATATTGCTTGGCTTCTATACAAATTCACACACCTATCCTCTATTTGTAGTAATTATCTCCCCTCTTTCAAGGTTGACCTTTAAAGATTGGTTGAGTCGACCTCAATTTTCTAGCTGGGTTATTAGATATAAACATTCATATTTCATCATTCCTAAGGAGTTAGAGGGAATGCCATATACTGTTGGAAAGGTATCAACGTAAGATTTCCAACCATATAACTTTTGCTTCCATTTGGACTAGGTACGTAGATTAAAATGCCTTAAAAAATAGGGTATTCAAATTGATCATCAAAAATCCAAAAATTTAATACTTTCAACAATCTCCATCTTGCAATCTTTAACTTGGACATCTATAAGCTTGTAATATTTATATTGAAGATCTATATCAATGACAACAACATTTCCAACAAAAAATTCTTGGTGACTGTATAATCTTTAGGCTTTTGATTTTTCACTATATCCTATGAAGATGCATTTTTCACTCCTGTTGTCAAGCTTCTTTCTTAGCTCTTCAAGGATATGTGAAAAATCAATGTACCCACAAATTCTAATGTGAGAAACATTTAGCTTTGTGCCACTCCATGCCTCTTGAGATACTTTATCTTTGACACTTGTTGTTGGAGATTTGTTCAGAATGTAAACTAAACACACAAATTCTTCAGCCCAATAGTCATTGGACAAATTCTTTGCTCTGAACATACTTCTGGCCATGTTCATGATGGTTTGATTTTTCATTTCAACAACTCCATTTTGTTGTTGAGTGTATTTGGTTGTAGTCTTGCATTATAATGCCTTGTTGTTTACAAAAATACACAAAATATTTTGAAATGTATTCTCCTCCTCCATCATGCACTTTCACATATTTTCCACTATGTTTTTTTGCTTCATCTTTGAATTTTTTGAACTTTGAAAAAGTGTTAAGACTTATTTTTAAGAAAATAAATCCAAATTTTTCTGCTAAAATCAGCAATAAAGGTTAGAAAATAGAAAACTTCCACTAATGGATTGATTTTGACACGATCCACAGAGATTTGTGTGAACCAATTCTAAATGTTATTTTTCTATGAGAGGATGTTGGAAAGATGTTTCTCTTATGATTTCCAAGTATACAACTTTCACAGGGACTATCTTCTTCATTCAAAATAGGTAGATCTTTAACCATTGAATGTTTTTGAAGAAGACTAAGACTTCTAACAAGAAGATGACCAAACCTAGAATGTCATTAGAGAGTCTCATCTTTGTTTGAGACATGTTGGGCATATGACTCAGACAAATTGACACTTCTTAAATTTAATGGAAACATCCTACTCTTGGTCATTTGTATTTTTGAAATGAGTTTACTACTGGGTGGTTTATCTAGAATTAAGCATGTTGAGCCTTTGAATAAGACATCATATCCATGCTCCATCAATGGTCCTATATTTATCAGTTTGTGTTTAAGGTTTGGTACATATTAGACATCATGTATGTGTTTATTTTGATCCTGTTAGGTTAAAACAAACATAGTACATTTTCCTAGAGATTTTACTTGAGAATCATCCCCTAGAGTTATTTCAAATTTGATAATAGTATCCATGCTAAAAATCAAATATTTATTACATGTCACATCATGTGATTGTTCAAACCATTGTCCTACAACCAAAGGTCCTTGGAGTAACCTTCTTTGGATGTATGGCATGAAAGAAACATTGCTTCACATGTTTCTCTTTCATTGTTGGAGACATTTGTTTTTCCTTTGTTCTAATCTGACTACTTCTTTCTACATTCAATCATATCTTATATTTCTCTGTCCATTTTCTCCCTCTTCCTCTTTGATTCTGTGAGTCTTTAGATTGTTCTAACTGTCCTTGGTGTTCTTTTGTGTCTCTGTCTTTTGCATTATGATTGTACATCTTCCTCTTCCTCTTTGATTTCTCCCCCTGTTTCCTCTGCCTCTTTCTCTTTGATTTATCCCTCTGCTTCCTTTGCCTCTTCCTCTCTTGAAATAAGTTTGAGTCTTGAAAGCATGTTCCATGGACCCTTATTCTAACTTGATTCTAGTTTCATGTGTGAAAAGTGATCCCATAATATTTTCTACTAAGAAACTAGATAAATCTTTAGATTATAGAATGGTCGTTACAACCATTTCAAATTGCATGGGTAAGATTTTGAGGACTTTTTCAACAATTCTCAATTTTCAGTCTGTTGACCATTGATTCTTATCTGGATGACAATGCCCATCACTCTTGTCATGAATTGGTCAACATTCTCTATGTGAGTCATCTTTAGAGTTTTGAATTGAGTTCTTAAATTGTGAAGTTTTATTGTCTTCACCTTTATCATTTCCTTGGTAAGAATATTTGAGATTGTTCCAARCTTCTTTTTAAGTGGAAACATCATTTATCTTTGAAAAAATTTAGTCATCTACAGAATTTTGAATCGAGTATTTGGMTTTGTTTTCTTTCTTCCTGAGTTTTGTATGGGAATTTCTCTMTGTGTTTGTCATGGCAATCAATTCTAATGTGAGTGGATCTATGAATCCATTCTTTATTGATTCCCAACATTCCTRAACTTCAAAAAATGATTTCAACCKAAWGACCTAGAACTCATAGTTCTTGCCAACAAGAAATGGCCCTTCTCGAGTCAGCAATTCACTTCACAACTGTGATAATTTTCACCTTTCCGGTCACGAAGAATGATGTGAAGAAGAATCTTGATTGGGAGAATACTTCCCCAAAGCAAGTTGAAATTCCTTTTAAGACTGCTCGTGTTATTCTTCGGTATTTCACGAGTGTGCCAACAATTATTGATCTTGCTAGCATGCGCGACGATATGATACGACTTGTTGGCGATGATAATAGGATCAATCCTTCTGTACAAATTTTCGGAGGGCTCGCCTTGGGAACGAGAATTCAAGCGCACTGACTCTTCAATTTTTTTTTGCGGTGGGGGTCAGCTTCAATTTTGAAAATTGTTGTTGCCTGGTGGCTGAAACAACTAAGTTAAGCCACATGTCCACATCACTTTACCATGGTTTACCTTTTCGAAGGAGTAGAACAATGATAACGAGTGGGCTAGTTCACCTTGCAAAATAAATCTTGTCCATCAAGATGATAACTCTATAACCTCCTCAGAAGACCACCTTCATCATCATCCTCATTCAAAGCATTCTCATGAATAAGTTTCTATGATAGGAGCCACACTATGAACCAAGATCGATTAGAATTAGGGTTCGGATGTGTTAAATATATTATACCCTCAACAGTCTAACTGTACACTGCCAGCTATACTGGATAGTTGTACTTTCTATTTTTGTCTTACTTGAGCCTATTTAGCTCAGCTATCTCCCATTACATTATAACTCTTCAGAACTTCTTCATTCTGTACTATTCTTCATACATCTGAATATACTGTTTTCTGTTTAACTCTTTCTCTCTGCTTTTCTTCACAATTTATCATGGTATCAGAGCTTCAGCAGTAAGCCTCTTCACACAGTCCGGAGAGAAACTCGATCCTCACAGCGCAGAGCTTCACGGATCTTGAGAGCACGCAACACAGACTCTTTCACACGGTTTGGAGAGTCGTCTGTTAAAATCTCGAAAGATCCTTGCAGGAATCTTACAGAGGAAGCAGAGCATACTACGCTCGAAAGAATCGTCAAAGATTGACGAAGAAGAGCCAGAGGAGGCGAGAAATTTTAAAGAACTTGAAAATTTCGCTCAAATCTGTTAAAGATTGAACCAGTAAACAAAGAACTCGAGAATTTCTTTCAAATTCTTGAAAGATTCACCAATCTTTTCTTTCGCAGGAGAAAATTCCGTCAAATTCAGGAAAGATCGTGTCAAACACGATGGAACAACCCTTGCGGCCATAAGAGTAGTCCTGTGAACAGATCCGAGGTGGGAAACCAGTCCAGAAGGGACGAGGAGAGCACGGAAAAGGTGAAAGCATTTCAGTCGTTTGACCCTACGTAGAGGCCCGTCAGCCGTTAGATCAACAAGAAGGTGCACGACGTTTATTCGTTTGAAGTGACAAGGAGAATTTTTGACTTGTAAAGTCACGAAGTCCCGACATCATCTGGACCGTCCATTAAGAGACATGCGGCGAGATCCTATTCCATCGCAAAATCGGGAATCGGGAGTTGGACGAGCGAAAGAATTTTCTCTCCAAAAACTCTGATACGGGATATCGCGAAATCCCGAAACAATCACAGTCGTCCATCTCAGAGGACAGGTGGTAGCAGATCCAAGCCAACACTCCATCGCCATTTCGGAGTTCGGGGTTTTCTAAGACCATTGCAACAGGACTTCGCAACTCGCGAAATCGCGATACGCGATATAGCGATAAGATCCCAGTCGTCCATTTGTTCGGACACGTGGCAAACATCGTAGCTCCCGTCGGCATTTCGGCATTCGGGGTTTCAAGTTGTCAAATAAAATTGTCATCGCAACTTGCGAAATCGCGATACGTGAAATCGCGATCAGATCTAAGCCGTCCATTTGACTGGACACGTGGAGGACATCAAGGAAACCATCAGCGTTTCGTCAATCGCGGCTTCACGTTGACAGAAATTTGGAGCATCACAAGTCACGATATCCCGAGGATGAATCAGGATCGTTCATCTTTCAAGGACGCGTGGCGTAAATTCGAGGACTTGAGAAAAGTCCCGATAAGGAAACAGTTCATCGGCATATCGGGATTCGGGAAATCGCGAAACCTGAGAACTAGTGATCGGGTTTCTTCATAGTTAAATCCTCGACGCAGATTTGAACCGTCCATCTGTTTAGGACGCATGGAGGCGATCAAAGCGACTCGGGAAAAGTCCCGACAAGAAAAGGTCATCGGCATTTAGGGATTCGAGAGACCAAGAGGTCGCACATTTAAATTGCGAAATCGTGAGGAGAGCACACGACCATCCATCTGCTGGGACGCGTGGCAGTGTTCAGAGAAATAGGGAAAGTCCCGAAAGGAACGTGCCATCGGTAAATCGGAGATCGGGAAATCAAAGGGACAGAAGAACTTGTCATCAGAAATCTCGAAATCCTAATTCGCGATATCCCAATAAGATCTGGACCGTCAGATCACTGCACGATCTGGACCATTGAAAAGTCCAAAGGCGAATTTTCAAGTTTTGACATTTTTTGAAAGGCAAAAACCGGGAAAAGCCCGTAGCACTTTAAAAGAAAGACGCGTGGTCACTTTGCAAGGAGACCAAAGGCCATTTTAAGCCTGATAAGCTCCCATTGGCCATCGACAAATCAACATTTATGAAATCGGAGGTAAATACGAAATTTTTTCTCTGTACCTCTACAATTTCTTTTAAATTTTTTTATATATGGCGTCGTCCAGCAATTTAGGACCATCTCAAGGTCCGATTCTTCTGGGAAAGAATTAATGAATTTTGGTCTCTTCGAATGAGATCATTCCTTCAAGCACAAGAGTGTTGGGAACCATTAGATCTTGGATATGTGGAACTGGATCCAACCGCCCTCACTGCCATGACAAATGCACAGATAATTGCTCAGGCAACTCTGAGAACCAAAGAAAACAAAGCGAAATTCCGGATTCAGAATTCTGTAGATGATTCGATTTTCTCGAAGATCACAAGTGCTAGTACTTCCAAACAAGCCTGGGATATCCTTAAATCATCCTACCAAGGAAATGACAGGGTCAAAACAGTTAAACTGCAGACCTTGTGGACACAATTCGAGACTCTAAGGATGACAGAGTCCGAAACAGTGGATCAATTCATGACTAGAATCATGGGAATTGTGAACCAGATCAGACTGATTGGTGAAACTATCACTGATCAACGAATTGTTGAGAAAATTCTCAGAAGTCTACCCAAGAAATTTGAAATGGTTGTAATAGCCATCCTTGAATCCAAGGATCTGTCAAAATTTTCAACAGATGAATTAATTGGTTCTCTGGTGACACATGAAACCAGACTACATCTCACAGATGAGTCAATCTCCAATGATTTCAAAACTCAATTGTCCTTCAACAGAGGGAGAGGCAGAGGAAAAAGAAAAGGTTACCAAGGAAGAGGGAGAAATCAAAATAACTCTCATTCCAGTGGAGGAAACAAACAACAATACCAGAATCAAAATTTCCAAGGACAAAGACAATAGCAACAAAATCAACATCAGAATTTCCAAACTCAAAGAGGCAGAGGGAGAAGATCAAATGATAAATCAAGCATTCAATGCTATTACTGCAAAAAGTATGGGCACTATGAATCTGAATGCAGGAAGAAGCAAGCAGATCATCTCTCAAGCAGAGCACATGTGTCAAATCATACGGGAGAAAACTTAGGAGGTATGTTTCTCTCATGCCACAAGACTGAAGAACAGCCTAAAGATCTCTGGCTGCTGGACAGTGGATGCAACAATCACATGACAGGTAACAAAGAATTACTTTCATGCATTGATTCTTCAATCTCATCTGATATTACACTTGGAAATGATTATTTAGTCAAAGTTCAAGGAAAAGGAATTGTTCCTATTCTTACAAAACAGAATGTAAAGAAAGACGTAAACAATGTCTATCATGTTCCAGATTTGAAACATAATTTGCTAAGTGTAGGACAGCTCATTGAAAAAGGCTATAAGGTACTTTTTGAGGGAGCATCTTGCAAAATCTATGATAGAAAACCCAACAGAAAACTAATTTCTGAAATCCTTATGACTCCAAATAGGATGTTTCCCCTTACCCTCAGAACTGCAAATCTGAGTCAACCATATGCACAGAGTGCATCTACCTTGAATGAAACAATGGTTTGGCATACTAGATTTGGAACTATCATTTCCAAGTCTAAGTCTTCTTCAGAAAAACTCCATGGTCAAAGGTCTACCTATTTTTAAAGAGCAAATTCCCCCATGTGAGTCCTGGATACTTGGAAAACATAAGAGAACTAGTTTTCCACAGTCATCTAATCAAGCCAAACAACATCTTGAACTTGTTCACACTAACCTATGTGGACCAATGCAAACATAGTCAATAGGAGGTAGTTTTTACTTTCTAACGTTTATTGATGATTTCAGCAGAAAAATATGGATCTATTTTCTCAGACACAAGTCTGAAACTTTTGCAAAATTCAAAGAATTCAAAGCAGAAGCTRAAAAATAGAGTGGCAAATATATCAAAGCACTCAGGTCAGATGGAGGAGGAGAATACAACTCCAGAGAATTTGCAAATTTCTGCAAATATCAAGGCATCATCATGCAAGCAACAACAAGGTATACTCCACASCATAATGGAGTGGCTGAAAGAAAAAATCAGACCATAATGAATATGGCAAGAACACTTCTCAAAGAGAAAAGTTTGTCAAACATTTTTTGGGCTGAAGCAGTAGCATGCTCARTCTATCTTTTGAACAGATCACCAACCACAAGTTTGAAGATGAAAGTTCCCCAAGAAGCATGGAGTGGAACAAAGCTAAATGTAGCACATCTAAGAACATTCGGCTGCATARCATATGCACATGTTCCTTCCGAATTAAGAAAGAAATTGGATGACAGAAGTGAGAAATGTATTTTCACTGGATATAGTGAAACATCTAAATCCTATAGGCTTTATAATCCAATCACCAAGAAATTAATTCTCAGCAGAGATGTAAAATTTCTGGAAAATCAATTCTGGAATGATTCAGAAAATCAACAAATGGACAGTCAAAATCCATTGCTACCAAGTTCTGAAAATGCAGAAATTTCAGGACAACAAGTACCTCAAACTTCTCTTCCAAGATTGCAAGTACAAGGACAACCAGATAACTCTCAGGATAACTCAACTTCCAGCAGAGAATCATTCTCTGAACCACAAAATCAAAGAACTCGAAGTTTGAGAGAAATCCATCAGTAGTTGGATGACTTTGAATAGCATAACCTTTTTTCTTTAATGTCATTTCAACCTACATCTTTTAAGGAAGCAGCTAAGGAGCCACATTGGGTTCAAGCCATGAACCAAGAAATTGACTTTATTGAGAAGAACAAGACATGGGATCTTGTTGATTTGCCAACTCATAAGAAGAGTATTGGTGTCAAGTGGGTTTATAAAACTAAACTCAATGAAAAATGACAGATTGAAAAGAACAAGGCAAGACTTGTTTCCCAAGGATTCTCACAACAACCAGGTACTGATTATGGTGAAACTTTTGCTCCAGTAGCAAGATTAGACATTGTAACCTGACTTTATTGGCCATAGCAGCACAACACAAATGGCAAGTACACCAAATGGATGTCAAGTCAGCATTCCTAAATGGTTACTTAGAAGAAGAAGTTTATGTCGATCAACCACCTAGATTTGAAGTCCAAGAGCACCCAACCAAAGTATATCGATTGAAGAAAGCCTTGTATGGCTTAAAGCAAGCTCCAAGAGCTTGGTACAACAGAATTGACACTTATCTGAGCAAAAGTGGTTTCAGCAGAAGCCAAAATGAGCCAACTCTTTACACCAAAATAGATCAGCAAGGTAAAATTTTGATTGTTTGTTTATATGTTGATGACATGATCTATACATGAAATCTAGAGCTAACAGATTTCAAACATGCTATGCAATCTGAGTTTGAGATGACAGATCTTGGCATCATGAAATATTTTTTAGGGATTGAGGTTAATCAATCATCCAAAGGAATTTTTGTCTATCAGCAAAAGTATGCAGCAGACATTCTCAAAAGATTTCGCATGGAAGAATGCAATCCAGCGAAAACCCCCATACCATTAGGCACAAAATTGAGCAAAAATGATGCAGGTCCCACAGTGGACTCTACTCTCTACAAAAGTTTAGTAGGCAACTTGTTGTATCTTACAACAACTAGGCCTGACATAATGTATGCAGCTAGCCTTGTTTCCAGATTCATGGAATCACCCAAGGATTCGCATTGGAAAATGGAAAAATGAATTTTGAGATATGTAGTAGGAACACTACATTTTGGCTTATGGTACACTACATCTGATTGTAATCAACTTTCTGGTTACACAGATAGTGATTTTGCAGGCAGTCTAGATGATAGAAAGAGCACATCTGGACATGTTTTTCAACTCGACACGAACCTCATCTCATGGGCATCAAAGAAGCAACCCATTGTTTCAATATCTTCTGCAGAGGCAGAGTATGTCGCTGCTACCTCAGCTTCCTGTCAAGCTGTATGGCTGAGAAGATTATTGAGAGATATGTCACACACAGAAAATGATCCAGCTCCTATATTTCGTGACAATACTTCAGCGATTGCTTTATCTAAAAACCATGTGTTTCACAAAAAGAGAAAACACATTGACACTCGTTTTTATTTCATACGCGAGTTAGTCAATAATGGTGATATCGCACTACAATTCTTTGGTTCTAGAGATCAGCTTGCAGATATCTTTACGAAGCCACTAGGAAAGTCAGTTTTTGATTTTCAGAGACAACACTTAGGCATAATCAGTGCTGATGATTGTAACTGTTGAGTCTAAGAGGGAGTGTTAAATATATTGTACCCTCAACAGTCTAACTGTGCCAACTGTACTGGACAGTTGTACTTTCTATTTTTGTCTTGCTTGAGCCTATTTAGCTCAGCTATCTCCCATTACATTGTAACTCTTCAGAGCTTCTTCATTTTGTACTATTCTTCATACATCTGAATATATTGTTTTCTATTTAACTCTTTCTCTCTTCTTTTCTTCACAATTTATCGGGATGAAGAAACCAATTGCTAAAAAAAAATTAGGCCACACTATGAACCAAGATTGATTAGAATTAGGGTTCGGATGAAGGAACCAATTGCTAAAAAAAAATTAGATCATAGCAGACGAGTAGAATTCTATAGCCTCGAGAAGGTAAATTCACTCCAAACCTGGAAGCGATCTTCTCTCTCTTTCTTGAGTTGAGTTGATTCTGCTCTCCACTTTGTACTTAGGCCTGCTCTAATACCATGATAAAGTTAAGAGGTAGATAGACAATGCAGAAATAAAACAGAGATGCAGGAGAACTATGAGGTTTCAACACCCTTCTCTATATTAAATAGATTACGCATAATATAAATGGATCTCAATAGATCGCTGACTAAATGCAGTAAACACTAACTGTGAACTATCGACTAAAGTCTAACTAGACTAAACTGGTTGAGCTGGCAGACAAGGGAACAAGAATAGGGAGATTACACTAACACACCCTAGGGGCGTTTAAGACACCAGCCAAGAAAAATTTGAAGTCTAGAGTGATTGTATAGCCATGTATGGCTCTATGGATATGAGAAAACGTCCCAACAATGGATAGATCACCGAGGGAAGAATTCAAGTTCCCAACAATTAATGGGAAACGCCCAATAGTCAATTGTATCGACCATAGAGGGAGAGAGAAGCTGTGTATTTCCCGTATGGACGCATTACAACTTGTGAGTGAGGGAGAGATGCCCCGGGTAAGAGAAAACAACCCAAGCAAGGAGAATTTTGCTCAGCAATAGATAAATCGCAGAGAGCAACTACAAGGAAGGAGAAAACCCCACGCGCGCAAGGGAGAGAGAGAAACTACAAGGAAGGAGAAAATCGCTCAAGGAAAWTCCTAATGGCCTGAACACACAAAGAGATTCCAAATGCTGAATTCAAGGGATCAATTTAGCAAGGAGCAACAACTCTATTGCGCCCATCGATTTCTTGGAAAACTTGCATTTTCTGGYTGTTGGATTCAATAACATGAGTAAATAGTAGACAACCAATAAACTCCTCCCACTTTGAAATTGTGAGAAGATTGCATTAACCTTAAATTCAAGTTATAATTCCAACTAAGTGCTTTAACTATAAAATAAAATAACAACCCCAATATATTTGATTTAAACATACTTATTTAAATATTTTAAATTTAATTTTAAACACACTTATTTAAAAGTCAATTTGAGGTGTTTAACATTTTGATGAGTATTGTGTAAAAAAACGGAGTTCAAGTTTCGACTCATGCAAACACCCGACTAAAACCAACAAATAAATTATGCACGCTAAATAAACTTCGAGCAGAAAATAAAATATGCACACTCAGGAAGTAAACACAATAAATAAAATTTGTGCACTAAACAAACTCCAGGCAATAAATAAAATCCGTGCACTAAATAAAATCCGCGCAGATATGGGACCGAGTTCAGTTCGCAATCGGTAAAATCAAATAATTATTGCGTTTAATCAAATTAAAAACAATATGGCGAATGCGATCAAGGAACCAAATGAGTTTACAAACTCAAATAAAAACAAAGTATTAACGGAGAGAACACCTCTGAATACACAATAACCACTTCGATTCAAAAATATTTTTAGAAATCATTATACGATTACAATCCGTTTCAGGTATATATACAAATAAAAATGTCTCTTCAATCTTATAAAAAGATTAATCAAGGCAATGATGGTGTCTCGTGGCCTGCAAAGATTAAGGCGGCCACTGCTAACAAATCCACCGATGGTGTCTCGAGTCTTGAAAAGTCAAGCCACCGATTTACCGTTTGCACAGAGGCGGTGAAATGATTACATCCTGAAATACTCCCTCTTAATCATTTCAGAGCAAAACAAACTGAAAATATGTAAAAAAAAATTGTTGTAAACAATGCATTACAACTTGCAAACCCCAATATTTCTTCTATGTATTTTAAACAATTCATTTCCCAAAGGCTTCGTAAATATGTCTGCAAATTGTTCTTCAGATCTGCATAACTGAACAAAAATCTCTTTACCAGTTACTAGTTCTCGAATGAAATGATACCTAGTATCAATGTGCTTACTCTGTTTGTGAAAGATGTGATTCTTTGACAGTGCAATGGTAGATTTATTGTCACAGACAATTTGGGTTGCATCATTCTAGTCATGAAACAATTCATTCAAGACCCTTCTCATCCATATAGCTTGACATGATGCTGTAGCTGTTGCAACATACTCTGCCTTAGTAGAAGATAGAGTCACAATGGGTTGTTTGTTTAATGCCCATGCCATTGCTCCAGATCCAAGACTGAATACATACCCATATGTGCTTTTCCTGTCATCAATGGAACATGCAAAATCACTATCAGTATATCCGATCAGCTCAAAGTTTAAACTTGATGTGTATCGGATACCAAAATGAGTTGTTCCAAAAACATATCTCAGGATCCTCTTTCCTGCTTGCCAATGAGTACTCTTCGGAGTCTCCATGAATCTCAAAATCAAACTTACAACAAACATGATATCAGGTCCGGTTGATGTTAAGTACATAAGGCTTCCAACCAACCTCTTATACAGAGTTGGATCAACATATGATCCCTCATCATACTTGCTAAGTTTAATACCAGTTGCCATAGGTGTTCCAGCTGGTTTACAACTCAACATCACAAACCTTTTCAATACTTCATTTGCATAGTTAGATTGACAAATGAAAATTCCATCATCAGATTGATCTACTTCAATTCCAAGAAAATACTTCATCAATCCTAAATCAGTCATCTCAAACTTCGTTTTCATGGCATTTTTAAAATCATCTACAGATAGATCTCTAGTAAAAATTAGGTCATCAACATACAAACAGACAATCCAAATTTTACCTTCCTAGTTTATTTTTGTATACACGGTTGGTTCACATGGACTTCTGTTGAATCCAACACTAATCAAGTATTCATCAATCCTGCTATACCAAACTCTGGATGCCTACTTCAATCCATATAAATCTTTCCTTAACTTGTAAACCTTATCTCTGTGTTTATCAATCTCATAACCCGAAGGTTGTCTTACATAAACCTCTTCTTCCAAATATCCATTCAAGAATGCAGACTTAACGTCCATCTAATGCATGATCCATTTATTCTGAGCTGCTATAGCTAAGACCATCCTCACAGTGTCAATTCTTGCTACAAGAGCAAATGTTTCATTGTAATCAATACCGGGTTGCTGACTAAACCCTTGAGCTACAAGTCTTTCTTTGTACTTTTCAATTTCACCATCTGCATTCAACTTAGTCTTATAAACCCACTTAACACCAATACTATTCTTACCTCCAGGTAAATCGACAAGATTCCAAGTGTTATTTCTTTCAATGGAATCAATCTCCTCATCCATTGCTTTTATCGAGACATCCTCTTTAGCAACTTCATCAAAACTTACAGGATCACATGACATTAATGCAAAATTTGAAATCTGATCTACTTCTTCATTATGATCATATAATTCTCTTAAGATTCTAGTCTTCTGACCTTTAAATTTGTTTTTCAATGAAGCTAAAGTGGGATTTGATTCACTACTTACCTATAAATTTGATTGATGTCCAGATGGCTCACAACGCTCATGAGTTATGGGCATTATAAATTGAGATGGGCTAAAATTTGGTGCTTCTCTTGTAGGACTTCTTGTTGCAGGAATATGTGCATGTGGAAGCAACTGTCCACCTCCTTCATCCTGCTCAGCTCCATCATCATCTTCACGGGGTAACACAACTCCCTCTGAAATTGATTTGTCAATACTCCCATCCCAGGCTTCATCTTCTTTAAATTGAACATCTCTGTTGATTACATATTTCTAGGTGATGGGATTGTAGAGTTTATATGCCCTAGACTCTTCACTGTACCAAAAAAGATACATCTCTCGCTTTTGTCATCCAACTTCCTTCTCATTTCTGCAGGTACATGCACAAATGCAACACATCCAAAAATTCTGAAATGAGAAACATTGCAAGGCTTACCATCCCAGGCTTCCTAAGGTACACAATTTCTCACGATCTTAGTCAAACTTCTATTCAAGATAAAAACAAAGCAACGAACTGCATCTCCCCAATATTCATTTGAAAGATGCTTCTCTTTCAACATTCTTCAAGCCATATCCATGATGGTTCGATTCTTCGTTTCAGCCACTCCATTCTGTTGTGGAGTATATCGAGCCGTAAACTGCCTTTTAATTCCATGAAGATCACAAAATTCAATTAATTCATTCAATTTATACTCACCTTCTCTGTCAGACCTTAGGATCTTAATGGTTCGGCCACTCTCATTTTCAACCATGGATTTAAACCTTTTAAAAACATCAAAGGCTTCAAATTTTTGTTTCAACAAATACAACCAAGTCTTCCTACTAAAATCATCAATGAAAGTCATAAAATAAACACAGCCAGTTAAAGAAGGTGTTTTCATAGGTCCACATAAATCTGTGTGGACAATTTCCAATGGAGATTTTTCTCTGTAGGAAACACCTGAAACAAATTTCTCTCTGTGTTGCTTCCCAAGTATATAGCTCTCACAAGAGCTTGCAAGTTGTTGGATACAGGAAACCCTTTTACCATCTGCTTCTTCTGTAACAGATCTAAGCCACCGAAATATAAATGACCATATCTCAAATGCCATAGCCAAGATTCATCTAAACTTCCAGCTTTATAAGCATTCAAAGAACCACTTAAATCATTTCTCATAACAAGTGGAAACATTATATTCTTGGTCATCTCAACTCTTGCAATCAACTGTTTGTTGGGTAATTTATCATAAATTGTGCATACCTTGTTCTTGAAGAACACGTTGTACCCTTTCTCCAACAACTATCCAACACTAATAAGATTGCATTTTAAACCAGACACAAAATAAACATCATTAATATTTCTTCTCTGATTATTCTTAGTGTAGACTGAAACTACACCTTTACCATTAATTGTAACCTTACAACCATTTCCCAGTTTTACTTCAGACTGAATACTAGTGTCAATAGAAGAAAATAAATCCTTATTACTATTCATGTGGTTACTGCAACCACTATCCAAAAACCAAATATCATTTTCACTTTCCTGAGTGACATTACAGGTCAGAAACACAGGATTTTGATGATCGTCGGACTCATTTGTGATATGTGAAGACTACTTTCCAGCATTTCTTCCAACATTTGTTAGCAAAATGCCCAAACTTTTTACAATAATAACATTGTACTTTAGTTTTATCATACCTCTGATTTTCTTGCTGCCAGGTTTGTTGTTGCTCCCTCTTAAATTATGAGGATTCTGCTGGGACTTCTCCTCGGACTCTGATTCAGCTCTGTTGTCCCTTCGACCAAAAAATCGACCTCCTCTTCCACGATTATAAAACCTTCCTCTGCCTCTGGTAACATGAAGTTTGGATTTGAAAGCATGCTCCATTGATCCTTCTTCATATTTAGATAACCTAGATTCATGAGCAACAAGAGAACC
>ML779124.1:795469-837777 GCA_009831015.1 Picea engelmannii | reverse complement strand
GAGGTAGGTGCGTGTGCGAATGAAGGCAGGGTCTTGGGACTTGTGTTATGACGCATGGCCCTTGGCTGTCTGCAACTAGATTCGATCACTGCGTTACTCAGGAGTTGTTGATGCTCACTTGTTAACCTACGCTTGGGTTATCATGCCATCCAGAGAGGGATAGCTTGTTGAGGGGTAGATTATGTTGAACCTCTGTGCAAGCTTCGGTGTGCATTTATGTCCTGGAGACCACTTAGCCTCTTGGTCCCATCCCATCATTAAAGTCGGGGTTGGTGTCGTTCTGTTGTGTTTCCATTTTAATAAATGCTCTGGATTTCGGGCTAGCAAGTTTACCTTTTATTTCCAACAGTGCGAGGTGGCAAGGTATATTCGTTGAGCCCCCTCTTGATCTTATAAGTTTTATTTAAAAAAAAAATGTTCAAGTTGACCAAAATTTTTGGTAAATTAAACCTACCCTTTTCTTTCTTATTTAGTCCTCATACAATTGTTGCATGATAATTTGTGTTACCGATGAACTGTTGGCTGGTACTTTCCGGTTCGGAAAAGCAATAGAATTTAAGCACATGAATTGTAATGTTATTTAAATGAAATGTTATGGTAACATTCATTGGAAAGGTATTATTAATTATTGGAAATGCTACTGAAATTTTATTGTTTTAATAATATCAATGGGTACAGTAATAGGCAGAAGTGTTGTTACTGCATTTTATGTGGATACTGTGATGAATTGTAATATGATGAATTGTTAAATGAAATGGGAAGGAAATGTACTCGAATGTATTGTGTTATAATGGAATGATAATGTAAGGGAATGTATTGTATCATAACGTTTAGTTAAAGTGTTGTAGTGTTTTATTTTTAGTAAGGTAAATGTAAAGGTGCTCATCATTAGGGTAATGATGTCACAGCTTAATTATTATGGTTAACACACAAATGCAAAGTGTTAGTGAATATTGCAATTCATGGTGATATAAAAGGTATTATGGGTATGAATTCATAATGATGCCTTTATCATTTTTTGTGATGGCACACAATTGTACTGTCCCTGAGCTAAGTCCTTTAAGATTTTATGACTTAAATAAATGGGGGATTGAGAGTGATTGGAATTACCTTATGTCTCCGGTACTCGTCGGTTAATGAATTTAATGGAGTAGCTGGTCTGTATTCAATCACAGTTGAGTCATAGACAACGCCTTGTCTTAATTTTGGTTGGTCGTTGTCGGAGTTCCTTAGGTCGGGTGCCTTCCATAGAGGGCGGGGTTGCTCATTTAATTATTGTTGTGCTTGGATGTATTATTTTCTTGTGTGGTCTGCTTGTGTGGGGCGGGATGTAGACACCTCCATGTAGCCTAGTATATAAGTCTGTGTGTGTGGTTATTTTTGTGTAAAGAATCCTGTGCCGTATCAAGAGTCTCAGGCCCTTTAAAGGCAGGGTTTCCACTCTTGCGACACACCTGATGGAGGTTACTAGTTTCTTCCTGAGTAGTCGGCCAGGAGCCTATCTGACCTTCTCTCTCTCCGGAGCAGAGAACTAAGATTTAACGCCCTGCTTTCCTGTGTAGAAATAGTAAAATCTACTACTTGGATTCTTCCATCTGTGTTCGTACTGTACTTAACCCGTATGTCATTTAATGCTTGCAGTTACTTGTGGTGCGCCTTATGACTTCTTGCTGTGATCATCGTGGTTGCGTTTTGTTAGTCGTTGGGTGGCCACGTGAGTCAAGTGCTTCTATTTCCTTTTACACGCGCGCACACACCTTAAACAAAAAAAAATTCTTACCAGTTATCAGAGTTGTTGTCATAACAAGGAGGTGTGTTACACCATGTACATGGACAGGGCCAAATTCGGGCCTGTCCATGTACATGGACATACCCGAATTCGTCCCTATCCATGTAAATGGATAGGTTGAATTTGTGCCTTTCCATGTCTATAACTAGATATCATAGCTTGTTATTCCCTATGGATGTAAGTCTACAATTTTCTCTATGTTTTATGTAAATTGTTTTTTGTTTAAATTATAAATTTTAACATGTTCAGCCAACCAAATTCGGCCTATCCATGTACATGGACAAGGCTGAATTCGGGCCTCTCCATGTACATGGACAAGCCTAAATCGACCCTAACCATGTACATGGATAGGCCGAATTCGTGCATGTCCATGTCTGTAACTAGAGATCGTAGCTTGTGATTCACTATGGATGCAAGTCTATGATTTTCTCTTTGTTTTATGTAAAAAAAATTAGTTTAAATTATAAATTTTAACATGTTCAGCCGATCGAATTCAGCCTGTCCATGTACATGGATAGGGACGAATCTCATCTTGTCCATTTATATGGACAAGGATGAATTCAAGCATGCCCATGTACATGGACAGGATGAATTCGAGCATGTCCATGTATGTAACTATAGATCATATCTTGTGATTCACTATGGATATAAGATACACCTATTTTTGATCTGTGTTCTTTCCATAGCATGAGCTAGTTTACCATTGTTGTTTCCATCATTACTAGTGGTTACCTTTTTAGTAATACTTATAGCTATAGAATCAATGCCATTTCTTTGACATTGTAGTAAGAACATATTCAATGGTTACATATATTTGAGCTAATATAAGGTATGGAATTACTAGTACTAATAGATAAACCAGTGCGATCATTGATTCCTATTAGATTAGACTATTTCTTAAGTAGGGACGAACTCGACCATGTCTATGTACATGGACAGGGCCAAATTTGGCTTGGTCCATGTACATGGACATGCCTTGTCATATAATTTCTCAAGATTAATCTTGAGGAAGAGAACTGTCATTTAGTAATGAGATTGTCCAAGATAAATTGACCCTAAATAAAACCTGCTTGTTTATATCTTAAAATTGTTTTAGTAAATAACTTTGATTCTATTGGTTAGAGCATTAGCTTGAGCCTTATTTTCTACATTGATAGTGTGTTTGGTATCCACCCACCACCTATAATGCCCTACTTTGCCCCCTCTCAAAATAGTTTGTTTTAACTTACATCACCTACTCACCCACACTGTTCACACCTACAAATTATTTGCACATTTTAGCAATTTGGCTCCAATCTTAGGACATATTTTTATAAAACTAACAATGGATGTTAAAATTTCAATTCATGAAAAGAAGATTTGAACTCAATGACTTAACCTACAACTGAAACTTAAAATATTTTTAAATACCAATAATACATTCATATTTTCTAAAAATAAAACCATATAAGTATATATTAGGAGTAGAGACACATCATATATGAATTTAATATCAATCCAAGTCGTGCAGTGTATAACTAAAAAATACTAATTCTGGAAATAAAAACAAGTTAAATTGAAATATGTAACAATGATCAAATAACTTCTCATTAACCTCAAAAGAATGATTACAACAATACAAAACAAGAGAGAAACAATCTTAGAAGGTAGGTTCTCTAAATGGGTGTCATGTTTTCTCAAGTCAACTCGTCCGATAACTAGCCACATACTCATCTCAAGAAACCAAGTGGCAGAATAAGAAAAGCAACAGATAAAGAAGATACCAAAATACAGTCTTAACTCTCCTAAACTAACACATTGTCTCTATTAGGAAGGTTTCCCCACATGAGTGTCTCATTGATGTTTCATTGACATGCATCAAGTGAATGGGGGTAAAATTGACTTTTCCTCTTTAGCTAAGGCACATTTGTGCACGAGTGAGGTGTACTAGTGGAGTGGATTTTTCCCCTAATTAATGCCCCCAATTCATTATTAAATTCCATTAACTCACTAATGACTAATCACTAGTCAAACTATGAAAGCATTCTAAAAATAGATTTGCTAATCATAGATAGTCTAAAAACAGAGAGTCCCCAAAAATATGAAAAAGAAATATTCCATCAACGGTCTAAAAATAAATTCTCCTAAAACATTGGAAACCCTAATGTTTAGGAGATGAAGGAAACCATCACGGGAACAAGATCAGAGCAATAAAAACTAACACTCCCTCTCCATGAAAAACATGTTTTCCATCAAACCAAGCTTGTCTCTTAGCGTCTTTAACTTTCTCTTTGCTTGGGGCTTCGTCAAAGTATCGACCACTTGTGAGTTTATATGAATGTAATCCATAATGAATTCTCTCCTCCATACTCTGTCTCTTTAAAAAAGATACCGAATCTGAATGTGATTTAATTGATCATGGAAGACTGGATTCTCAGAGATCTTAATGCAAATCTAATTATCACAATGAATAATAGTGGGTTGAGGTGTCCCAACGATCAACTTTGCTACCAACTTTTGAAGCCAAATTACTTCACAACTAGATGGAGATAACAGGTTGAATAGGTAGTGGTTTTACTATAGATATTTCTAGGCATGCTTTACATGAGTATATTTTTTTATGCCTTATATCAAATACAAAATATATCTTTCATTTGTTTTTCTTGATATAGATATTTTTTCTCTTTGGAAAAAGAATGTGGATTTAAACATTTTTACTTAGAATTGAATTCTAACCATAGATCGAAAATGTAAATATCCCAACTTTGATTTGGGGGAAACTTGGCCTTAGACTCGATAACTTGGAACTTCTCAATAAATTCTTCAATCTGCATGTCCCTCTAGAAAAATGCATGAGCTAGATTTCATTTGGCTCATCCAAGTTGCAATATGCTATTTGAGTTAATGCGTGTCTAGAAAATCACTAAAATCCCCTCTAAAGTTTTTACCAATCCATATTTCTCCCAAAGTATGAGCCACCCTATCTAGATGCTAGAGTGTCACATTCAAATTATCCTCTTGGTTGTACATGTGTTACACCTTGAACATAAACTTAACTAGGCAACTTCACCACCAAAATTGTGTTGTGATATCTTCATCAAAATATTGTAAGTGGGTCTCTAGGAGTTTCATGGTGTTGACAAAAATTATTTCCCAAAGGTATGCGGCCCTTTGTTCTGAAGGGTTTATCTCTACCTCTTCATCTTGAAATATTGGGTTGAGGTATAAGGATTCAAGTTCCCTAACTCATTTTCCCTAATAAAAGTACTTCATTTCATTTATGAAAGATTCATCTAGCTATTCCTTAGTTACATAAGATTTGGATCTAGTCCTCAATCTTTTTTATAGTTTCTTAAAATATACTGAGAATGAAAACATAGTAAGAGTGAAAATTGATTGAGCTCTCAAAACAAATGGCATTGGACACGTAACCAAAGGTGTATCCATTTTTTCAATTGAAATGGATTGCACCTATGAATCTAAGTAATGGAGGAAGACTCTCCAAGAGGGAAAGCCCCTATCAATTTTTAAAGACGGAAACAAACCTTAATAAAACCCTAAATAAATACTTTGTACCATGATTTCACCAAAAGTTGTACCATGGGTTCACTACCTCCACACCTCCAAATTGTCATATTTCCATTTCATTGAACCCATAATTATCCTATGGTTTGGTACACTGAGGATGAGTCTCTTTATCCAAGATATATGACAACAAGTTCACTTTGGTAGTAATATTAAATAATTTAAATAACTCTTTAATATGAAAAACACATTAATTTAAATGTTAAGGTTCTCAATTGTCACATGTGTACATTCCACGTCATTGGATTTGATAACTTTTTTAATTTAAAAAAAAAAACATAAACATTATAAAAGAAAATACATAGATATATATTATCTTCTACATGTTACATTTTTTTTAAATTTAAATATTTTCATGTTCATTATATATAGCATCATAGTCACAAATATAGATGTTAGTTTTTTCAATATATGTCTTTGATGCTTTGAAGTTGTTATAAATGCTTAAATGCCTTCAAGTTGTTTTATAAATTATATATCCATTTTATGTTTCTATAACTTATTAACTTTCACATTCATGTATTTTCAACGGATATCTATCGATGCGAGATGTTGAGACAAGAGTCTCCAAATATGTCTCGCAAACGCTCTAGGCCATCCAATGAAGGAGGAAGATGAACCCCTTCTCTAAATGAGACACTGAGGACATCGGAAACCCATATCTCAGCAAGGCATGGAATCTTGGGAGGGGCATCAAGTGACCAAAGTAAATCTAGTTAGATGAGGAAATTATCAAATGAATCGGTGAATAGATCATCCAAACAAAGTGCTCTAAATAATGATATAGATGCAGATTTCTTAGATAGGTTGTACACTAATACTCCAACACCGAAGAATGTAGGGAATACATCACGACAAGAAAATATGTTTGGTAATTTTTTTGTTTGTTTGTTTATTTATGTTTATGTTTTATATATATGTTTATTTATTTTTATTTTTATTTTTTTGTTTCTGTTAAATGTTTTAATTAGTTTCAATTGTGTCTTTGTGTAGATGATGGTTTTAATGCAAGAGAATATAATGAAAGAGAGAGTGGTTATCATGAATATTTCAATATTGGTGAAGAGGGTGAAGGTGGATTTAGGGGGCGTTATGAAGAAACATAAGATTACACACCTATGTCCACTTATCTATCAGATGTTGGTGATGAGCTTCCTTGGGAAGGGTATACTGAAGCAATGATCCTCAAACGAGGCTCAGGTGTTAAAAAAAGGCTGAAAAATGATTTGAGGTGCTTAGATCTCTATCGAGAGAGTAAGCAAAGCTTGGAGATTGGTTTGCATTCATTTTAGATTTTTATAGATGGATATCAAAATATGGAGACAATGAGTGATAGTTTTATTGATTTGATCAGGAGACGAAAGTCGGAGGTGATGGGCCCTGACAAATGGGAAATAGTAAAAAGTAGAGTTTCAAAAGAATATGTAATTTCTATGTTCAATTACAAAGAGGGACCAAAGCGAAAGATGTTGAAGGTGCAATCTTTTAAGCACCCCAACATAGCAAGACATATTTATAATAGAGTTTTGGAAGCATATGGGAAGTTGTCGTGGAATGATAAGGTTCCACATTACTTTGCTAGACTGTTTTATGCAGATTTTTTCATGGGCATGAACCCTGATTATACCATCCTAACATCTAGATATTATGGGGTTGGTAAATGATGGACATATGATCGGAAAGGGGCATATCGAAATGCAACATTTTAGAGGCCTCAACGACCTTTGGTATCTCGTCGAATAGGGGAATTTTCCTCACATTCAGATATGCGAGCTACATCGAATGTTGGAAAGGAGACCATGAATGCAATCGAAGAAAAATTAAGATCATTTTTTTATGGTGTTGATGTTGGTTTGAACCGTCAGAGAGTTGAATCCAATTTTCGAGCCTATTTTGTTTACAAAACAGATGAGGAGATAGATTCCATGTCCATAGAAGATATATGGCAGTATGCAAAATTTTGTCGTAATGGTTGGAGGTAGTTAATTGAGAATGATGAACTGAACAATGTATTGGTATGTGTTATAGTTAGTAAAATTTTCATGCATTTGAGGATAGTTTTCTTGTAGTTCTACTAGATCTAGATACATATCATTGTATCTTTAGAAATAATTGAGTTGTTATCGTCATTAATTGCAGTTTGTTCATATGTTAAATGAATATCTAGTAAATAGGGGACTTGATTCATTGAGTTTAAATTTCGATGGGTTGAATCAGGTATGTGTTTAAAAATATCCACATATGAGCACTTTAGTTGTCCAATTTTCACAACTTGTTGAATAATCAACATACATGAATTTTTTTTTTTTTTATTAATGTGAACACATTGAACTCTATTTAAATTTCTTAATTGTGTTTTTTACAGATTCATATTCTGTCTCCCACTACTTGGGCAGGTTTGTCCCAATTCTTATTGGGAGAGTTTGAAGAGGGTGGGAGTTCACATGTATCATTTCATGTTGAAAACAAATTTAGTTATATATGAAAATTGCAATGTCATTTAAATTATTAATTTAAAAGAAAAATGTCTTAAAATATATATATAATTTATTGAATCTTAGGGTATCGTGGGTAAGATCGTGACTCAGCCGACCATGGGAATGCCATCCTCTTGTGTGGTTGATGATATTTAGGTTGGCACATCACATGTATTACATGTTTCAAAATTTAAAACTACAATTTAATGTGTTAAAATCATTTAATTTTAATTTTCAAATATACAAATTCGAAATGTGTTATAGGGCACTGTGGAGAAGAGAGTGCCTGAGAGTGTCCTTGAAGAGAATGTGGAGAAGAGAGTGTGGGAGCTTGGGATTGAGGAGGATGCATCCATACATGAGAAGGACATGTCTATTCATGATGATGGTTAAATGTATGTACATTGCACATTAGTGAATTTTAGTTTGTTTTTATGTTGGGCCTTTTATATATATGTGTTTAAGCTTATTTGTGTTGAATATGCCTATTTTTTTTTTTACTTTTTTCAAATTTTTGTTTGATGAACTTTTTAATTAAGTATTTCCTATTCATAGAATGGTTATTCAACTAGTGTCTATATAACTTTTCAATGCTTCGATCAATCATTTTGAAATATATAGAACTTTGATATAAGTTTATCATCATCTAAAATGGTACATTCAATCTTATTTATTTTTAGATCATGATCCAGACCTAATTTTGAAATCTAGCATTTGATTATATGAGAACATAATATAGATCCCACATCAGAAAGAAGGAAGATCCTAAATTCACTTGGATTTAACAATATCCTGGATGTCAATCCTATTTAAGATCAGATCATGAGCATGAACTAGAACTATTCTAGATTTAAAAATATGATTACATGATATTATTCATGATCTTATTTATGTTTAAACTTTAGATCATGATGCAGAAAATTTTGAACTTGAGCATTTGATTATTTGAGAACAAACTCTATCTCACATCAGAAAAGGGGAAGATTCTAAATTTTCTTCGATTGTATTCTTTGTCTTCTTGTCCAAGAATGGCGTAATATGGAGATTTGTGTTTTCTACATACAACAAAGTGAATTTTCCTTCTTGGGGTATTGTCAAACTCTTAACTAATTTCTTACTAACCACAAACCAACATTTGTAGATTTACAAATAAGCTATGTACATGCATGAAGTCACTTATGTTTAGATCATGATGAAGACATATTTCAAAGAGCATTTGATTACATATAATATGAATACATCCCATGTAGAAAGATGAATGATTTAAATGTTTTTTGAAGAATCACTTAATATATGTGCATATTTGTGTTTTTTGTACGTACATGAAATATTATATGAGAACATATATTCCACCGCAGAAAGAAGAGAAAGTATTTTCTTAGAAAATTGGCTTTTAATATGGATATTTGTGAACCTTCATAGATATAAGGATTTTCTTGGAAGAATGGATTAATATGGAGATTTTTGAGTCCTTTAATTTGAAAGGGCATTTGATTATATGAGAACATCTATTCCACTGCAAAAGAGGAGATAAATATTTTCCTGGAAGAATGGATTAATATGGATATTTGTGAACTTTCTGCATACACAAGTGAATTTATTTTTAGGGTATTATCTAACTCTGAACACTAAAATTGGTTACCAAGAACACATTTTTTCTCTTTAAAAATTTGCTAGATATGATCTTACTTTGTTTAGATCTTGTTTAGATCATGCAGGCAATTTTGAAAAAGAATTTCGTTATAAAATAAAATTAAATATTTATGCAAAGAATGGCTTAATATGGAGAGTAACTATTTTGGAAGCTTTGGAACTTCGTGATGCAAGTTTGGTTTTAAAAAAAATGCAAAAAGGTATAATAAAAAGAGAACAATAATCTTAGATGTGTGGAACTTCATTTGAGTATGTTATTCTTGCTCACATGGTTATGTTAATCTTGATGATCTTCTTGGGTATGTTATTCTTTCTCATTGCTTATTTAATAAAGTTAAATATCTTTAAAATATTTGCTAATAAAGTATATGCTAATATCTGTTATTAGTTTTTCTTTTTATTGTTATGATGATGTTTATATTGTTGGTGGAAAAAGAGCACATGGATGTTTGAAGATGAAACTTCAACACTTTTGGAATTTCAATTTTGCATTAATCACAATTTGTTTTATTTATCTAAAATGATATGTGTACATTTTATTTGAAATTTGTAGATATATTTTATTTAAAATGTTTAATTTATTATTATTATTATTATTATTATCAGGTATGAAGAGATCTATCTCGGCGACGGCTTAGACTAGAACTTTGGAGTTAAATGTTAATTTCCTTTTAGTTTTTTTTATTAGCCTAAAATGTCTTTGGAACCTATGTATTTGGTTGTGTAACTACTGCAACTATGCGAACTTTTAGTGTATATATATATATATATATATATATATATATATGGAACACAAAATATCAATTTATTGTTTGATATTTGATTTCTCTTATATTGCTAATGATGGTGAAACCTGGCAATTTATGTTCTATGATAAAAGGTTTTTATTGTTTATGATGGTGAAAGGATAGTTTATGTTCTATGATAGTGTGTTGAAATTAAAAATGATTTATTTCAATATAAGTTAAATGGTTTAATTTGGAAATATTATACAATTTTGAAATATATGAGATCTAAAGGGTCAAGATTAATTTTGAAATATTAGATATATGATGTGAAACTATATTGAACTAATTTTACAAACATCTTCGATCTTGAAATGGTAAAAAAAAAAATTGAAGAGGAGGTAAAGTAGCTACAAAGACAACACTGTGAAAATAGTGGTCCTTCAAGACAAATATTTATATATATTCAACAACTTTCAGAATTAACTATAATGAAATACATTGTGCCAAAATTTGGTTAAGCTATGTGTCATGTTGCATATGTTTTTTTTTAATTAAATGGACATATATTAAATCAAGCTATGTAATCATATTATATCGCCCAATTTAGTGACATATACAAAGACAAATGTTTTGGTAATGTTGGTTGAAGATAATATTCTATCAATTGGTAATGTTCAGTTTGGGATAATATTCTATCAACAACTTTAAATAAGCACTAGCAGTCTATTTCAATGGACTCTCCTAGGGTACATGTTTTTGAACCAATGGATAACTAGATCCCAACTCATAGAAGTGTTAAAATAATATAGTCATACAAATGTTTCAATTCTAAAGAAAAATAACTCATCTTACTTACTAGTTCCTTCCAAGATGGACTTGCTCGGGTCATATATAAAGTGGCTTGGGACGTTCAAAGATAAATAATTAGACAAGCATCATAAACAACTAAGGATCATTGGATGTAATAACTTTATATTCTATTCTATATACGTTTTATATTCCAAAAAGGTATTTTTTATATACAAAGGAATAATATATTAAGCATAAAACTCTTTGTTTCCAATCCTCACCTAATACACAAGTTTTTTGAAAATGTTGAACACAAGTATATGCAACATATTTATGGGCTATGTCTTGTTTAGATCATAATTATTGCATTGTATCTAATACAATATATACAACACCCAAATATGATGTTCTCTCTATCATGTGGTAGGATAATGGCATGATGACCAATTGCTTCATTTTATATAGATGGTCATTTTATAAGTGATTGGTACTTCAAATTGTTGTAGGTAGGGATTATACTTCATGGTTGTCTTTAAATTTTGGCTAAATATTCATTAAAATTATATGTAAAAGTTTATAATTGAGTGGGATATGAGACTCTTTATATGAGACTATATAAACCGTTTAAAACCAGACATAAATTACAATTGAGATCTAGTTATATGTGAAAAATTGTGTTTTTAAATAAAGAAGCACATGACAAACATTTCATTAAAACTCACCTTACTCGAATGAAAATGGTATCAAAAAATAAACAAGATCAAATTTGGGGCATGAATAGAAAATCCATAGCATGTTATCCCTTCAGTGCTTTGGAGGACATATGGGGACCCGAATATTTAATAATTTTGAATTGACTAATTTAGATATAGTTTTATGAACAAAACTGTAAATAAAGCTTGGTAAACTTTATAATTCATCAAAAATATAGTTCCTTATTTGAATGGACCAAGAAAGTAAACTAAACCAAATGATTCCAGAATCCTAGATATTCATAAATACTTGTACTTTCAATGCAAAATAAAAAAATTTGGAATGTATGTCACTTGTTTAAAGAAATCATAATGGTATGCCATCTTCAATTATTCACTCGTGATAGGCTTTTGACATTTTCCATTTTCTAACTTTTGTTTTTCTTGATTGAACATCTATTGACTTTATGAACACTGCACATACCAAATGAGTATATTGACAACTTATGACATCCGAATGGCAGTCTTGAAAGTGAACATGACTATCGATTTGATGGGTTTATTTAAAAAAATAGTCTTTCAATACGATGGACCCTCTTTCATATATAAAACCATTATCATCAAAATATTCTATTAACGTCATCCTTTATTCTGTGCATCACATCAAATACTATTTCACGTTTTTAGTGTTGTCTATAGGTGCAACCACAACAAAGACATCTCCTACAAATAATTCGATATGTTCCAACAAACAGTTCATGTTAGATTAGCACACATGCACCTTCCATTAAACTCATATAATATATATAAATTTTATATATCCAATTTACAAGTACATCTACATGTTGTTTAAATATTTAACAAATATATTTTCAAATAATTGAAACATAAAAATCACCTTCTCTAACAAGATCATAAACTCAATCTCCATCAACTAACACTATTGTTTCATTTGATTCCATCTCCTCTGAGCTTGCAAGTGGCATTTCCTCTTTTATATTAAGTTCATCATGTCTCCAAGATTTAACATATTCTGCATTTCTTTTTCACAAATCTCTATGGATTCAGTGTCCTCTATGCAAACTGAACAAAAAACAGATTCATTTATTCTATCAAATGAAAAACATTTTAATAGCGTTTTGTTTGAACTGAATGCACTTTTTGTGTCCCATGTATTGTACCAGATTCATATGGGATTGATCTAATTACATATTAGTTTCCAACATCTAAAAAAAACCTGCACAAGACAAGAACTTGTTAACTTGAAATCTATCAAGAACATGATTGAATATCCTATAAATTTGAACACATGAATAAAAATATACTATGTGCATGTGTAACTTGTATATATAGACACACCTATGCACATCCCTTGATGGATTGTTTTCATGGCTTAGCGCCAGTTTGCACCATTCAAAAACTTGATTAGAGGATTCAAATTAATTGGCATGAGGGTTCATCTGATACCTTTGAAATGCTCGTTTTACACATGCCCCTGCATTGTCATTCTCTCCTTTTCCATGACGAGTCTCAAAGAAATTCCAACAATGTGTAATGTTTGATTTCTTATGAAGACGACACAACCATTAGAATGATCATGAATATTTGAACTGACCCACACATCCATCCGACCATATCCAATGTCGATCGAATCCGATCCCATGTTCTTTCAATGAATCATAAAATTTATCAAAACAATGTTATACATAATGTGTATCGTGTGCTCGATCATCACTTATATAAAAGTGATATTCTTTAATAACATGTCCATTGTCATTGGTACTTTCTATGTTATTAAGACTCTGCTGAGCATGTCTATATAGAATGTAGACAAATATAGTGACTTGATCAGAATGATAATATTCACTCAGTATTTCTTTTTGTGAAACGAATGTGTAATTCTCTGCAAAATCAACTACAGACAAAATTTTCTTTGGTGGAAACACTTCATGGGATTGTTTGAACTATAGGTCTTGACATCGAGCTCTATGTGAATGCTTGGTGTATTTATAAATTTCTTATTCAAACTTCTTCAAAAATCCATCACACAAATTTTATATACCTTCAAATCAATCATTTTGGAAATAAAATTTGAAGAATGTGGAGTCATGATGCAGATATATTCATATCTCTTCCAATTGACTGTTATATTAGAAAATTATTGATCATTCATATCAATATGATACTTTGAGTGAAACAAACTTATATTTCCACAACAATCACATTTCTTTCCACCAACACATTTTTTTTGGTAAAATAATTCATCACTTTCTCTTTCACATAGAATTTTAGATATAAAAGCACATAATGTGGAAGGAGAAGGTGAAATAGGCCAAAACGTTTTACCAAAATAAAGAAAAGTGTCGTAATATAACTCAAATTCCACATGATAATGACAACAAGAAGTTCCATGAACAATGATGGGTCTAACAAACCATGGTTTTTGTTGCACAAATGTATTGATGAAAATTTTAACTTCTTTGTGCTCTTCTTTGAACTTATTGAACAATTATATGTGTCATTGGTAATATATGTTTTGGATTTTCTTCATATTATTTTCATGCTATTATTTGTCACAACACGTCCCTTGTATGTGGTGAAACATGAGATTCTATCAACCAAAAATTACGGGCCGATTCTTTAACATTTTCTGCAAGTCTATCTTTGTAGGGTTGTCTAGAAATAACTGTCCAACAAGCAAGTTAATCATTTGCATCTATTTGCAATCAAAATTTTCTACATTTGTACAATGTTTTTCTTTAGGTTCCCATCACTTTTTCCATGTGTTGTGTCAAACGATCTTTTATATTGGTAGATGAAACAATTATTGTTTATATCACTCTATGTGCAACACTGACATCTTGTTTTCTAGATTTTCAAAAAGATTTTAATACACTAGTTATATTGTCAAAAACATTTTGTTTCACCTTTGTATATTTTGTCGACTTTTGAATACCCCATAATGATGTAGCTTCTTTTAACTTTCTTGACTTTATTAGACAGAGTAAAAGTTGAGATTGTACTGTTACTCATTCATCTTTGAAAAAAGTATTATACATATTCTTAACACGATATCTTATATAATGCTTAACTTTTTTCTTCCCAAATTTGTCAGTATCAACATTTTCTAATATTTCATTATCAATGTTCATAGATTCTTCTACATATTTCAATTTAAAGTTTATATTAAAAAATAAAACCCAAACATAAATTCAATAAACTATATACAAGTGTTCATCTTATATTATCTAGATTTATGTACATAGCTATAGGTGATTCAACTTCTGCTTCAATTTTGGTTTCAACGACTTCATCGACGTTATGAGACAAATCTATTTATGTTTTTTGAAAAGCATCAAATATGAATTACAATAAATTATATTTTAAACAATAATTTAAATAAATGAATTATATACTTTTAATATAGACAATATGTAAGCCCCCGGGGGGCAGCTCAATTGGCAAGTGCCGTGATATAGCGTGTTATGTACGATGAGGTTCCAAGTTCAAATCCCCCCGACTTACCCGTGCCTGCGGAAGGGGCACACGTATGGCACCTGGAGGTTATAGTGGTAGCGGTCGTAATAGACCCCGTGTCACGCGAGTACGAGACCGACCCAGTTGCCGATTCCGCCAGCATAAAAAAAAAAAAATATAGACAATATGTACATGCATACCTGGTTGGACTTCTTCTTGTTGAAAATCTCTATTTACATCATCATCGTTTCTTTCTTCAATATTTTCACGTTCTCGTTTCTTTCTCCAATGATGCTCTTTCCTTTGTTCATTATGGCGAGTTTCATCTCGATTGCAATAAAATTTTCTATTGCACAAACTTTTGTTTCTCATGAGTATCGTTATCTGTAAAAAAAATTTAAAAATTTAACATTTCAAAATAGTTTAAGAAAAACTTCATTGTCACAAAAATTATTAAAAAATAATATCAAGAATTTTATGTTCGATAAAGGCTTCACCTTGAAAATAATGTTCAAGTAAGTTTTCACCTTGAAAGAATGTTCAACAAAGCCTTCCATATATAAATTGTTATTCCAATAAAAACTTGAACTTCAAAAAGATAATTTTTTTTTTTGCATTCAAAACATCAACCAACTTGTTGAAAACAACAAAAGAGATGATTCAAACTTTTTCTTAGGGGCTCCACATATGAAAAACCATGAAACAAGTGAGTGAATTATGTAAAATTGGTTCGGTCGAGAGCGTATTTATAAAATTTGGTGCCAACTAAAATGAAATGATGCGTCCTTTCATTTTTTTCCCAGCCAACAAAATTATCTCACCGACCTTTCGGCCGAAAAAAATAATGCTCGTCTGAAAAGTGAGGAATTTGTTTCTTTCCCACAGATTCCATTAAAAATATATATTTATGTCGAACAAAATATGTTTCGTCCGAAATATTATTTCAGCCAAAAACTTGTGAATGGGACTGTTTGCAGGAGCCTCATAATTCCCTCCATCTTACTTGAACGTTGGAGGTTGTGTACTCCTACAAATACTCATAATTTAGTTTCAGAATACTTACTAGCATTTGAAAAATTGAATCTACTTTCAATTGATATAATTTGTTTTCATTTTCATTGTTTTTATCTAATTTTATTTAATTTTATAAAAACATCAGTACATAATATTTTGAGGCGACATTATGATTCAGTTAAATGGAATATCCATGTCTCTAAAAATACAAAGTGGACAATTTAGAAAAAATTATAATCAAAATCCTTAAACTGTTCTCTTCAAAAGCGTATTTTTAGATTTTACTTTTAAGTAAAAATTAAGATAGACACAAGGTGAGGGAAAACATGTGTTTAAAATCTGCAACTTTTTCATCTTGGACTACAAAAAATTCTAGAAATTATAATATTCATTCGTTAGATTCAAAACTATAGTCATAAGAAAACATAGTCTCTGTAGATTGTTGCAGTATATTTCATTTGTCAAAAAAAAAAGTTGAATAATAGATACATTGTTTGAGGAAGAAATAACTCATTATCATTCCTTTCATTTTTAAGGAACATACTGTGAAACAATTTTCAAATTGACATATCAAATCTCAATAAAATAATTTGAAAAATAGTCAGTAGAAAGCTCACAAAATTCTTCACAAGTTTTTTTTACTGTAAAGTAAAATTCTAAATAAAAAAAATACTTTTGTATACTTGAAGTTGAAGAACTTGTGAAAATATAGTTTTTTATAACATAAAACAAGCAAAATGGACACCCATCTTCATGATTTTACCCTATTAACCAATATTGGCTAATGGGAGGCTGCCACATGGTGACCTCTCATTGGCTCTCCAATACCACTTGTCAATATGTCAATGGACCACTTGTAAACCTACAATTCGTCCACCTAGATGTACGATCTACCCATTCAACTGCCAATAATCATGTTCCACGTGTCACCTATTTTTTTCCCATGTACTTTGACCTTTGACTGGACTTTGACCACTCATAACTTCTTCATACGAACTTCGTTCAAGGTGAAATTTATGTCGTTGAAAACCTAACGATGAGCTCTATGAAATGATGTCATTTTCGAGATGATTTGAGACACCTAGATTTTGAGCATTTATGGATCCCATGGGACCTATATGAGCATTTGAGATCCTCCTAGACCTTTGTAAGCATTCCTAAGATCCTCCTGGATCATCTTGTTTGTTCAATTTTTTTCCTAGTGCTATAGGAGTTTCTCTTGACTTGCATTTACCCATTCTAAACCTTTTCATAATGTTTTTAGCATACTTTTGCTGAAAAACAAAAATACCATGGACGGATTTCTCAACTTCAATTCCCAAAAAAATATTTCATGAGACCAAGATCAATCATCTCAAATTTGGTTTTCATGTCAGTCTTAAATTCTTCTAACATCAGATTGCTTGTATATATTATTTCATCAACATAAAGACAAACAATGAGTATTTTACCTTCTTGATCTGATTTTGTATAGAGTGTTGGCTTGTTACTTCTCTCGTTGAATCCATTTTTTATCAGGTAAGATTCAATTCGATTGTACCAATATATTAGAGCTTCCTTCAGTCCATACAAGGTTGTCTTCAATTTATAAAATTTATCCTTTTCCTATTTGACTTCAAAACTAGGTGGTTGATCCACATATACTTCTTGTAGTATGTCATTGAAAAAGGATGAATTTAAATCCAATTGGAGCACTTGCCATTTTTTTTGAACTGCAGTGGCTAAAATGGTCCTTACTATATCTAATATTTCTACAAAAGAAAAGGTTTCACCATAGTCAATGCGAGGTTGTTGAGAGAAACCTTTGGCAACTAGTCTTGCCTTTTGCTTCTTGATATTTTCTTTTTCATTAAGTCTTTTTTTGTACACCCACTTGACACCTATGTTAGATTTGTTTGTTGGTAGATAAACAAGATCCCAAGTCTTATTCCTTTCTATGTATTCAATTTCCTCATTCATGTATTCTACACAATGTTCCTCTTTTACTGCTTCTTCAAAGAAGGTTGGATGACAGGATAGTAAGAAAAAATGACTTTCTTGCTCAATGTCATTGTTTTTCTCGCACATTTCCCTTATGGTTCTTGTTCATCGATTTTCTATTGAAAAGGATGATTCACTGCTGGAAGAAGAACCATTTATAGAATGTTCATGTTGTCTTTATACCTGTAATCTTGGCAGTCTTGGTGGATGTGTTTTTTGTTTCGAATTTTCCATTTTCTCATCAATTTTCTTTATTGGATTTTGGTTGTCCAATATTACATTTTCTTGCTCACTCCATGATTTATTCTCAAGGAATTTTACATCCCTGCTCACCAAAAATTGTTGGACTTATACTTATATTGAGATGGGGGGGTGAATCATTATATGATACTTCTTACTTTATTTAGTCATTTATCAATCATTCATTAGATGAGAAGCAATAATCACATATAAACTCAAACCACAATGCACAAAGCTTAACATGTAAAACCAATTCAGAGAAAACCATAAAATTATCTTTATAAATTTCTGTAGGAACCAACCTACTGTAAAAAATACTGTAGGCACCAACTTATTGGAGACACCAATCTCCTTAACTAAGAACAAACTCAATAATATGTAGGAACCAACCTACCACAAACACTAATCTCCTCAACTGAGCACCAACTCAGCAACACCTGTAGGCACCAAACTACCATAAAAATATTTGCAAGAACAAACCTATTGGATACACCAATCCCCTCACATGAGCACCAAATAAACTAGATATGTGTAGACACCAATCCAATATCTTCATGCACAGAGTACTTTTGACTTCACCTGCATGCTTCATTTCATAGACAATTCTTCAAACCCTAATCACATGTAGCCTTCATGCTCTAGAGAGCCTTATAACAACATTCCCATAATATAATATCCAATGGAAACATCACAAACTCATAAAATCACACTTTGCAGTGTCATATACTTTTAGTCCTTCATCACACACTTTAATAACAAGAAAATTCCCAAGAAAATCACCTTAGATTTATCTTGCACACCTTTATATCCCACAAAGACACCCCAAATCCTTTAGCACACTTTAGATAACTTATGTGCACCTTAGAATTGATGTATTGCTTGGTTGCAGTACAAATGTGCACATGTATCCTATATTTGTAGTAAATTTGTCCCCTATTTCAAAGTCTACTTGTAAAGGCTGGTTGATCCGACCTCAATTTTGTAGCTATGTTGTCAAACAAAAATATTATATTTCCTCATTCCTAGGGAGTTAGAGGGAATCGAATATACCATTGGAAAGGTAGTGGAATAATATTTTCGACCACATAATCTGTTCTCCCATTTGAGTTAGGTATGTAGGGTAAACATTCCTTCAAATATAGGGTATTTAAACAAATCATCAAAAATCCAAAAATAATACTTTCAACAATCTTTGTCTTGCAATCTTTATCTTGGACATATATAGTATTGTAATATTTATTTTGGACATTTGTAGGCTCCCCTATATTTGAAATCAATGAAAACAATATTTCCAACAATCTCCATAGTTGTCATTGATGACCACCCTTAGTCAATTCTGTAATACTCCCCGTGTCTACAACTCTCCTTGTGTCTATAGTTATTCCTTTGTCTTCAAATTCCCCCCCTTTCACATCAATGGCATAGGGTTCCTCCCCTTGAACTTGTTCTTCCCTTTATTGAGGAGATGATAGAGATGTCACTGGCATGCAACATTTTTCTCCTTTGACTTCATCGAGTATGTATAAATCACTTGAGGTTTTGTTTGCATTTTCCACTAATATTCTTGAAGTTGCTTTCCTTATCCCACACCCTTTATAATGAAATGTGAGGTTGTAACTTTGATCACATGTTTGGATGACACTTATAATATTATGCTTTAACGCTTCAACAATCAAGAAATTATGTGTTTTTTTATTTCCATTATCAATACTAACAACGCCTCTTCTAGCTATCCCTGTAGAAGCAATATCTCCAAAAGTAATAATGCATATTTTTTCTTTCTTCAAGGTTAGAAACTTGGTTTGGTCCCTTTTCATGTGTTTTGAACTTCCACTATCAATGTACCATTGGTTCCCTTTATTTTGAGAATAATGTACATGTCCAGATTTTTATTTCTTAAATTGTTATTACTTCCTTTTCCACACCGTGGTGTACTTTTCTCTATGCTTGGTAAGAACATTATATTTCTTGTTTTGTTTAGGATAATTTATTATGCTACTTCTATAGTGATGTTTTATGTGTCCATAGTTATTGCATTAATAACATTCAATATTGTAATCAAGTAGGGGAGAAAATGAATTATAGTTTATGTTAGCAAACTCATGAGAACTTCTGGTTTTGTTGCTTACATAATCATCCTTTTAGGTGTTATAAAAACCTCTATTTCTATCTCTCACGTGATAACTTCTTGCATAATCTCTATAATCTATTGCCTTATGACCATAATTATTGCAAGAAAAACAATAACCAAGAAAGAGATTTTGGTACCGGTTTGCAGAAGGTCCTCTTGGTGGGACCTCTTATGAACTCATTCTTGTTATTCTTGTGAGAAGACTCAAGTTTTTTCTGGCCATCATTACATTTCCTACTACTACTTTCATTGTTGATGGATCCTTTGAGAATATTGGCATAACTGTTAGAATTTTCTTCATATTCCCTTTCTGATGAATTTGTGACCTTAATGCTTGCATCTCCCTTGGGGGCCTTTTTTTCTTCATAGAAAAGACCCATCTTGATGAATGGTGACCTTTGGAAACTAAGAATGTTATCTAAGATTTCCATACTCGTTCCAAACTTCAAGTTTTTATTCATCTGATCAATTGTTTTCTCTAGTTCTTTTCTTAAGGAAATGATTTGATCCTCTAGCTTTTTGTGATTTTCTTCCTTTTCTTGCAACTGGCTTCTCACCAATTTTTATATCCTTTTTACTTCTCTAGTTGATTCTTCAAGATGATAATTCTCTTCTCTATTTCTTCAATATCACGATCCTCCTCTTCATATTTATGTACTTTTTCTCTTTTTGATTATTTTTCTTAATCTTGTTTATTTTTTCTAATGCACTAATGAATTTTGTTTCAAGATATTCTTCTTATAAATATATATTTTTTCTGATTATCTTCATTTTCTTCATCAATGAGCTTTGTTTCTATGGTTTTGGAGAAAAAATGTTCTTCATCATCACTATTTTCCCTTTCTGCATATGGAAACTTAGTAGCAAAATGTCCTTTTCTACCACACTTAAAGCATTTAAAGGGTATCTTAATTTTGTATTTGTTGGGTCCTCCTTTTATATTTCTCAGAAATTGTGCTTATATTTTCCTTGATTCATAGTTGGAAAAATCATCGGATCTCTCTCCATAAATGTTTTGTATCTTGTCCCAAATCTATTTAGTTGATGTACACTTCATTACATCTGATAGCCCACTCAAGATGGCATCTATTGCTTTTGCATTGTTTCCACTTGACTCCTTCCCAACTTCATCTATATAAATTGTTGTTATTGATTCTCAAAAACCAAACCCAATGGCCTACAAATATATCTTCATTCTTATACTCCATGATGCATAGTTTGTTCCATCAAACAAAGGAGATTTGTTTGTAGGGATACCTTCCTTACAATTCATGCGTGCTCAATATCTTCCTTCCAATGGTTAAATTGTTTTTGAAGGAACCTTCTCTCATATTGATTGTTGAACATATGCTTATCCTACTAATAATCCTCCAAACCATAGTCACAAGTAGCCTCCGTTACCTAGAGAGCCTCATACTATAATTAATAGAATATAATCTCTGAAGGAAACATCACAACCTCATAACAATGCACTTTGCAACATCAAAAACATTTATTCCTTCACAACGCACCTTAAGAACAAGAAAACCCCCAAGAAAAACCACTTAGACTTCTCTTACACACCTTTAGATCCCAAAGATACACCCCAACTTCTTTAGTGCATTTCAAATAAATTATGTGCACCTGAGACTTGATATATTGTTTGGTTTCTATATCAATGCACACACCTATCCTCTATTTGTAGTAATTATGTCCCCTCTTTCAAGGTTGACCTTTAAAGATTGGTTGAGTCGACCTCAATTTTCTAGCTGGGTTATTAGATATAAACATTCATATTTCATCATTCTTAAGGAGTTAGAGGGAATGCCATATACTGTTGGAAAGGTATCAACATAAGATTTCCAACCATAAAACTTTTTCTTCCATTTGGACTAGGTATGTAGATTAAAATGCCTTAAAAAATAGGGTATTTAAATTGATCATCAAAAATCCAAAAATTTAATACTTTCAACAATTTCCATCTTACAATCTTTATCTTGGACATCTATAGGCTTGTAATATTTATATTGAATATCTATATCAATGACAACAATATTTCCAACAAAAAATTCTTGGTGACTGTATAATCTTTAGGATTTTGATTTTTCACTATATCCTATGAAGATGCATTTTTCACTCCTGTTGTCAAGATTCTTTCTTAGCTCTTCAAGGATATGTGAAAAATCAATGTACCCACAAATTCTAATGTGAAAAACATTTAGCTTTGTGCCACTCCATGCCTCTTGAGATACTTTATCTTTGACACTTGTTGGAGATCTGTTCAGAATGTAAACTAAACACACAAATTCTTCAGCCCAATAATCATTGGACAAATTCTTTGCTCTGAACATACTTCTGGTCATGTTCATGATGGTTTGATTTTTCATTTCAACCACTCCATTTTGTTGTTGAGTGTATTTGGTTGTAGTCTTGCATTATAATGCCTTGTTGTTTACAAAAATACACAAAATATTTTGAATTGTATTCTCCTCCTCCATCATGCACTTTCACATATTTTCCACTATGTTTTTTTTTCTTCATCTTTGAATTTTTTGAACTTTGAAAAAGTGTTAGACTTATTTTTAAGAAAATAAATACAAATTTTTCTACTAAAATCAGCAATAAAGGTTAGAAAATAGAAAACTTCCACCAATGGATTGAGTTTGGCACGATCCACAGAGATTTGTGTGAACTAATTCCAAATGTTATTTTTCTATGAGAGGATGTTAGAAAGATGTTTCTCTTGTGATTTCCAAGTATACAACTTTCATAGGGACTATCTTCTTCATTCAAAATAGGTAGATCTTTAACCATTGAATGTTTTTGAAGAAGACTAAGACTTCTAACAAGAAGATGACCAAACCTAGCATGTCATTAGAGAGTCTCATCTTTGTTTGAGACATGTTGGGCATATGACTGAGACAAATTGACACTTCTTAAATTTAATGGAAACATCCTACTCTTGGTCATTTGTATTTTTGAAATGAGATTACTACTGGGTGGTTTATCTAGAATTAAGCATGTTGAACCTTTGAATAAGACATCATATCCATGCTCCATCAATTGTCCTATATTTATCAGTTTGTGTTTAAGGTTTGGTACATATTATAGATCATGTATGTGTTTATTTTGATCTTGTTAGGTTAAAACAAACATAATACATTTTCCTAGAGATTTTACTTGAGAATCATCACCTAGAGTTATTTCAAATTTGATAATAATATCTATCCTAAAAATCAAATATTTATTACATGTCATGTCATGTGATTGTTCCAACCATTGTCCTACAACCAAAGGTCCTTGGAGTAACCTTCTTTGGATGTATGGCATGAAAGAAACATTGCTTCACATGTTTCTCCTTCATTGTTGGAGACATTTGTTTTTCCTTTGTTCTAATCTGACTACTTCTTTCTACATTCAATTGTATCTTATATTTCTCTATCCATTTTCTCCCTCTTCCTCTTTGATTTTGTGAGTCTTAAGCATTATGATTGTACATCTTCCTCTTCCTCTTTGATTTCTCCCCGTGTTTCCTCTCCCTCTTTCTCTTTGATTTATCCTTCTGTTTCCTTTGCCTCTTCCTCTGTTGAAAGAAGTTTGAATCTTAAAAGCATGTTCCATGTATCCTTATTCTAACTTGATTCTAGTTTCATGTGTGAAAAGTGATCCCATAATATTTTCTACTAAGAAACTAGATAAATCTTTAGATTATAGAATGGTCGTTACAACCATTTGAAATTGCATGGGTAAGATTTTGAGGATTTTTTCAACAATTCTCAATTTTCAATCTGTTCACCATTGATTCTTATCTGGATGACAATGCCCATCACTCTTGTCATGAATTGGTCAACATTCTCTATGTGAGTCATCTTTAGAGTTTTGAATTGAGTTCTTAAAGTGTGAAGTTTTATTATCTTCACCTTTATCATTTCCTTGGTAAGAATATTTGAGATTGTTCCAAGCTTCTTTTTGAGTGGAAACATCATTTATCTTTGAAAAAATTTAGTCATCATCGAATATTTGGCTTTGTTTTCTTTCTTCCTGAGTTCTGTATGGGAATTTCTCTCTGTGTTTGTCATGAAAATCAATTCTACTGTGAGTGGATCTATGAAGCCATTCTCCATTGATTCCCAACATTCCTGAACTTCAAACAATGATTTCAACCTAAAGACCTAGAACTCATAGTTCTTGCCAACAAGAAATGGCCCTTCTCGAGTCAGCAATTCACTTCACAACTGTGATAATTTTCACCTTTCCGGTCACGAAGAATGATGTGAAGAAGAATCTTGATTGGGAGAATACTTCCCCAAAGCAAGTTGAAATTTCACGAGTGTGCCAACAATTATTGATCTTGCTAGCATGCGCGACTATATGATACGACTTGTTGGCGATGCTAATAAGATCAATCCTTCTGTACAAATTTTCGGAGGGCTCGCCTTGGGCACGAGAATTCAAGCGCACTGACTCTTCAAATTTTTTTTCGCTAGTTGCATGGTGGGGGTCAGCTTCAATTTTGAAAACTGTTGTTGCCTGGTGGCTGAGACAACTAAGTTAAGCCACATGTCCACTTCACTTTACCATGGTTTAACTAAGTTAAGCCACATGTCCACTTCATTTTACCATGGTTTACCTTTTCGAAGGAGTAGAACAATGATAACGAGTGGGCTTGTTCACCTTGAGAAATAAATCTTGTCCATCGAGATGATAACTCTATAACCTCTTCATAAAACCACCTTCATCATCATCCTCATTCAAAGCATTCTCATGAATAAGTTTCTATGATAGGAGCCATACTATGAACCAAGATCGATTAGAATTAGGGTTCGGATGAAGGAACCAATTGCTAAAAAAAAATTAGATCGTAGCGGACGAGTAGAATTCTATAGCCTCGAGAACGTAAATTCACTCGAAACCTGGAAGCGATCTTCTCTCTCTTTCTTGAGTTGAGTTGATTCTGCTCTCCACTTTGTGAAGAGACTTAGGCCTGCTCTAATACCATGATAAAGTTAAGAGGTAGATAGACAATGCAGAAATAAAACAGAGATGCAGGAGAACTATGAGGTTTCAGCACCCTTCTCTATATTAAATAGATTACACATAATACAAATGGATCTCAATAGATCGCTGACTAAATGCAGTAAACACTAGACTAAACTGGTTGAGCTGGCAGACAAGGGAACAAGAATAGGGAGATTACACTAACACACCCTAGGGGCGTTTAAGACACCAGCCAAGAAGAATTTGAAGTCTAGAGTGATCGTATAGTCATGTATGGCTCTATGGATATGAGAAAACGTCCCAACAATGGATAGATCACCGAGGGAAGAATTCAAGTTCCCAACAATTAATGGGAAACGCCCAATAGTCAATTGTATGGACCAGAGAGGGAGAGAGGAGCTGTGTATTTCCCGTATGGACGCATTACAACTTGTGAGTGAGGGAGAGATGCCCCGGGTAAGAGAAAACAACCCAAGCAAGGAGAATTTTGCTCAGCAATAGATAAATCGCAGAGAGCAACTACAAGGAAGGAGAAAACCCCGTGCGCGCAAGTGAGAGAGAAACTACAAGGAGAAAATCGCTCAAGGAAAATCCTAATGGCCTGAACATGCAAAGAGGTTCCAAATGCTGAATTCAAGGGATCAATTTAGCAAGTAAGGAGCAACAACTCTACTGCGCCCATCGATTTCTTGGAAAACTTGCATTTTCTGGCTGTTGGATTCAATAACATGAGTAAATAGTAGCCAACCAATAAACTCCTCCCACTTTGAAATTGTGAGAAGATTGCATTAACCTTAAATTCAAGTTATAATTCCAACTAAGTGCTTTAACTATAAAATAAAATAACAACCCCATAATATATATATATATATATATATATATATATATATATATATATATATTTGATTTAAACACACTTATTTAAATATTTTAAATTTAATTTTAAACACACTTATTTAAAAGTCAATTTGAGGTGTTTAACATTTTGATGGGTATTGTGTTAAAAAAAACCAAGGGCAGAACGGAGTTCAAGTTTCACTCATGCAAACACCCGACTAAAACCAACAAATAAATTCTGCGCGCTAAATAAACTTCGAGAAGAAAATAAAATACTCACACTAAATAAACTCTCTGCAATATTGCAATATGTAAACGCAATAATCAAATAATTATTGCATTTAATCAAATTAAAACAATATGGCGAATGCGATCAAGGAACCAAATAAGTTTACAAACTCAAATAAAAACAAAGTATTAACACAGAGAACACCTCCGAATACACAATAACCACTTCGATTCAAAAATATTTTCAGAATTCATTATACGATTACAATCTGTATATACAAATAAAAATGTCTCTTCAATCTTATAAAAAGATTAATCAAGGCAGTGATGGTGTCTCGTGGCGTGCAAATGTTAAGGCGGCCACAACTAACAAATCCATCGATGGTGCCTTGAGTCTTGAAAAGTCAAGCCACCGATTTATTGTTTGCACAGAGGTGGTGAAATGATTACATCCTGACATACTCCCTCTTAATCATTTCAGAGCAAAACAAATTGAAAATATGTAAAAAAAAATTGTTGTAAACAATGCATTACAACTTGCAGACCCCAATATTTCTTCTATGTATTTTAAACAATTCATTTCCCAAAGGCTTCGTAAATATGTCTACAAATTGTTCTTCAAATCTACATAACTGAACAAAAATCTCTTTACTAGTTACCAGTTCTCGAGTGAAATGATACCTAGTATCAATGTGCTTACTCTGTTTGTGAAAGACGTGATTCTTTGACAGTGCAATGGAAGATTTATTGTCACAGACAATTTGGGTTGCATCATTCTGGTCATGCAACAATTCATTCAAGACCTTTCTCATCCATATAGCTTGACATGATGTTGTAGTTGTTGCAACATACTCTGCCTCAGTAGAAGATAGAGTCACAATGGGTTGTTTCTTTGATGCCCATGCCATTGCTCCAGATCCAAGACTGAATACATACCTAGATGTGCTTTTCCTGTCATCAATGGAACCTGCAAAATCACTATCAGTATATCCGATCAGCTCAAATTTTAAACTTGATGTGTATCGGATACCAAAATGAGTTGTTCCAATCACATATCTTAGGATCCTCTTTCCTGCTTGCCAATGAGTACTCTTCGGAGTCTCCATGAATCTCGAAATCAAACTTACAACAAACATGATATCAGGTCTGGTTGTTGTTAAGTACATAAGGCTTCCAACGAGCCTCTTATACAAACTTGGATCAACATATGATTCCTCATCATACTTGCTAAGTTTAATACCAGTTGCCATAGGTGTTCCAGCTAGTTTACAATTCAACATCATAAACCTTTTCAATACTTCATTTGCATAGTTAGATTGACAAATGAAAATTCCATCATCAGATTGATCCACTTCAATTCCAAGAAAATACTTCATCAATCCTAAATGAGTCATCTCAAACTTTGTTTTCATGGCATTTTTAAAATCATCTACAGATAGATCTCCAGTAAAAATTAGGTCATTAACATACAAACAGACAATCAAAATTTTACCTTCCTGGTTTATTTTTGTATACAGGGTTGGTTCACTTGGACATCTGCTGAATCCAACACTAATCAGGTATTCATCGATCCTATTATACCAAACTTTGGATGCCTGCTTCAATTCATATATATCTTTCCTTAACTTGTAAACTTTATCTATGTGTTTATCAATCTCATAACCCGGAGGTTGTCTTACATAAACCTCTTCTTCCAAATATCCATTCAAGAATCCAGACTTAACGTCCATCTAATGCATGATCCATTTATTCTGAGCTACAATAGCTAAGACCATCCTCACAGTGTCAATTCTTGCTACAAGAGAAAATGTTTCATTGTAATCAATACCGGGTTGCTGACTAAACCCCTGAGCTACAAGTCTTGCTTTGTACTTTTCAACTTCACCATCTACATTCAACTTAGTCTTATAAACCCACTTAACACCAATACTATTCTTACCTCCAGGTAAATCGACAAGATCCCAAGTGTTATTTCTTTCAATGGAATCAATCTCCTCATCCATTTCTTTTATCGAGACATCCTCTTTAGCAGCTTCATCAAAACTTACAGGATCACATGCCATTAATGAAAAATTTGAAATCCGATCTACTTCTTCATTATGATCATATAATTCTCTTAAGCTTCTAGTCTTCTGACCTTTAAATTTGTTTTTCAATGAAGCTAAAGTGGGATTTGATTCACTACTTACCTGTAAATTTGATTGATGTCCACCATGTCCAGATGGCTCACAACGCTCATGAGTTCTGGGCATTATAAATTGAGATGGGCAGAAATTCGGTGCTTCTCTTGTAGGACTTCTTGTTGCAGGTGTATATACATGTGGAAGCAACTGTCCACCTCCTTCAGCCTGCTCAGCTCCATCATCATCTTCACGGGGTAACACAACTCCCTCTGAAATTAATTTGTCAATACTCCCATCCCAGGCTTCATCTTCTTTAAATTGAACATCTCTGTTGATTACATATTTCTGGGTGATGGGATTGTAGATTTTATATGCCCTAGACTCTTCACTATATCCAAAAAAGATACATCTCTCGCTTTTTTCATCCAACTTCCTTCTCATTTCTGCAGGTACATGCGCAAATGCAACACATCCAAAAATTTTGAAATGAGAAACATTGCAAAGCTTACCATCACAGGCTTCCTGAGGTACACAATTCCTCACGATCTTGGTCAGACTTCTATTCAAGATAAAAATAGAGCAACGAACTGCATCTCCCCAATATTCATTTGAAAGATGCTTCTCTTTCAACATTCTTCGAGCCATATCCATGATGGTCTGATTCTTCCTTTCAGCCACTCCATTCTGCTGCGGAGTACATCGAGCAGTAAACTGCCTTTTAATTCCATGAAGATCACAAAATTCAATTAATTCATTCAATTTATAATCACCTCCTTTGTGAGACCTTAGGATCTTAATGGTTTGACCACTCTCATTTTAAACCATGGATTTAAACCTTTTAAAAACATCAAAGGCTTCAGATTTTTGTTTCAACAAATACAACCAGGTCTTGCTACTAAAATCATCAATGAAAGTCATAAAATAAACACAACCAGTTAAAAAAGGTGTTTTCATAGGTCCACATAAATCCTTGTGGACAATTTCCAATGGCGCTTTTTCTCTATAGGAAACACCTGAAACAAATTTCTCTCTGTGCTTCTTCCCAAGTATACAGCTCCCACAAGAGCTTGCAAGTTGTTGGATACAGGGAAACCCCTTTACCATCTGCTTCTTCTGTAACAGATCTAAGCCACCGAAATATAAATGACCATATCTCAAATGCCATAGCCAAGATTCATCTAAACTTCCATCTTTATAAGCATTCAAAGAACCACTTAAATCATTTCTCATAACAAGTGGAAACATTATATTCTTGGTCATATCAACTCGTGCAATCAACTGTTTGCTAGGTAATTTATCATAAATTGTGCATACCTTGTTCTTGAAGAACACTATGTACCCTTTCTCCAATAGGTGCCCAACACTAATAAGATTGCATTTTAAACTAGGCACAAAATAAACATCATCAATATTTCTTCTCTGATTATTCTTAGTGTAGACTTAAACTACACCTTTACCATTAATTGTAACCTTACGGTCATTTCCCAGTTTTACTTCAGACTGAATACTAGTGTCAATAGAAGAAAATAAATCCTTATTACTAGTCATGTGGTTACTGCAACCACTATCCAAAAACCAACTATCATTTTCACTTTTCTGAGTGACATTATAGTTCAGAAACATAGGATTTTGATGATCCTTAGACTCATTTGTGATATGTCTAGCGTGTGCCTGCTTCTTCCAACATTTGTTAGCAAAATGCCCAAACTTTTTACAATAATAACATTGTACTTTAGTTTTATCATACCTCTGATTTTCTTGCTTCCAGGTTTGTTGTTGCTCCCTCTTAAATTATGAGGATTCTGCTGGGACTTCTCCTCAAACTCTGATTCAGTTTTGTTGTCCTTTCGACCAAAAAATCGACCTCCTCTTCCACGATTATAAAACCTTCCTCTGCCTCTGGTAACATGAAGTTTGGATTTGAAAGCATGCTCCATTGATCCTTCTTCATATTTAGATAACCTAGATTCATGAGCAACAAGAGAACCAATTAATTCATCAATTTGCATTAGACTTAAATCTTTAAATTCCTCTATGGGTACAACTACAGGTTCAAACTTATTGGGTAAAATTATCAACACTTTCTCAATAACTCTCTTATTCTCAATATCATCTCCATACTACCTGAGCTGGTTAACAACACTCATCACTTGAGTCATGAAAGTATCAACACTTTCATTATCCTTCATCTTTATATTTTCGAAGTCCCTTCTCAAGTTCTGGAACTTCACCGTCTTCACCTTGGACACACCTTGATAACTTGTTTCAAGAATGTCCCAAGCCATCTTTGAAGATGCAGCGCTAGTAATCTTCATAAAAATGGATTCATTTGACCCTTGTTGGATTAATCCAAGAGCTTTGTTATCCTTCTTCCTGTTTTCCTTCAGCAAAACACGGTCAGCATTAGACAGAGCCAATTCTGCTGCAGCATCAGCTCGCTCGGCATAACCATCAATAACATAAGACCACAAATCCTTAGAACGCAAAAACGTCCTCATCCAAATATGCCAGGAATCATATGACTTCTCGCTCAGGACAAGAACCTGAATCTGAGAAGAACTGTTACCAGATGCAGTCATTAACAAAAGTTTGAAATAAATCAAATAAACCTTCACGCAGGAAAACAGGAAAGTGAAATTGGGCACCAACAGAAATTATGTGCGCTAAAATGAGCTAACAGGATGCTCTGCAGGAAAGACTGGCAACTCTCATACCAAATGTAAAAAAAAAAAAAGAGCAAAACAGAGTTCAAGTTTCGACTCATGCAAACACCCGACTAAAACCAACAAATAAATTATGTGTGCCAAATAAAATCTGCGCACTAAATAAAATCCGCGCACTAAGTAAACTCCGCGCAATAAATAAAATCAGTGCACTAAATAAAATCCATGCAGTAAGTAAATTCCACGCAATAAAAAAAATCCGTGCACTAAATAAAATCCGTGCAGATATGAGACCGAGTTCGAAATCGGTAAAATCAAATAATTACTGCGTTTAATCAAATTAAAAACAATACGGCGAATGTGATCAAGGAACCAACTAAGTTTACAAACTCAAATAAAAACAAAACAAAGTATTAACTGAGAGAACGCCTCCGAATACACAATAACCACTTCGATTCAAAAATATTTTCAGAATTTATTATACGATTACAATCCGTTTCAGATATATATACAAATAAAAATGCCTCTTCAATCTTATAAAAAGATTAATCAAGGTGGTGATGGTGTCTAAGGAGTCTTGAAAAGTCAAACCACGGACCCTTTGCACAAAGCGGGTGAAATGATTACATCCTGACATATTGAAGTGTGAATTTTCTATCTACTTATCAAATAGGATTTAAATGAAAAATAAGTCAAATTCTAATCTTGATATGACTCTCAATCATGGTGAGAACATAGACGTGCGTTATTAAGAAAAATATAAAACACTATGCAATAATCCTATCATTAACTCTAATGTATTCTGGAGACTGATTCATTCTGGATGCTAAATGCACACTATTCATCATCAAATTTACATAATGCACTAGCCACTGAACCAATAATTGTCCCTACATAGTCTTTAATATTTCCTCTTTATCATTATCCATTGACCATATTATGTACAAAAATTATATAATAACAATCAAATCTCCTGTGAATATTATCTTCCATCCAAACAAACTAAAGAAAATGAGACGTAATGCACAAAGATTCTGTAAAAACGATCAGATCTCCTGCAAATATTCTCTTCCATAAAAACGAAAGTAAATGACACTTACCGTTGTCGCTGAGTGGTATTTTCAACAAATAATAAGATTAAGGATCTTCAGGGATGGAATTTGATGGACAAATGTCAAATAATTTTTTTTTGATGAACGTCAACATTTTTGTTTTTGGATGAACGTTAAAACGGAAAAACGAGTAAGAAAATGACCAGCGGTTTCATTTCGAAATTCCTAGCCTGACGACGGTGCAATTTGATGAACAAATGTCAAATAACTTTTTTTATTAACGTGAACATTTTTGTTAAAACGGTAAAAACGAGTAAGAAAATGACCAGTGGTTTCATTTCGAAATTCCTAGCCTGACGACGGTGCACCGTTCTCCTTAGCGAGCCCTTCGGCATGACCGGGCTTTTGGTGGAATTCCCATGACGTTAAGGGAATAATGATAATCCCTTTGGGTGATATTTTCAACAGAATAATAACGTTAAGGGCGGTGCACCGTTCTCCTTGGCGAGCGCTTCGCCATAACAGGACTTTTGGTGGAATTACTGGCCATATAATTATGCACAAAGATTTGTAAGAACGGTCAAATCTCCTGTCAACATTATCAGCCATCCAAACGAAAGGAAATAACCCATACAGTTTCGCTGAGTGATATTTTCAACGGAATAGTGATGTTAAGGGCGGTGCACCGTTCTCCTTGGCGAGTCCTTCGCCATAACAGGACTTTTGGTGGAATTACTGGCCATATAATTATGCACAAAGATTTGTAAGAACGGTCAAATTTCTTGTCAATATTGTCAGCCAGCCAAACGAAAGGACATAACCCATACAATTTCGCTGAGTGATATTTTCAACGGAATAGTGATGTTAAGGGCAGTGCAATTAATATTTGACGGTACATTTAATGTTTCGCCGAGTGATATTTTCAACGGAACAATAATGTTCAGGGCGGTGAAATTCAAATTGGACGGTCCATTCAATGTTGCATTTAATGATCACTCTCCTACACGGGCTGCGGCCAGCGGGCTCTTGACCATGACAGGACTTTTGGTGGAGTTCCCTCTATTCACGATCGACCATTATAAAACGTGCATCGCCAGAAATCGTGCAGGAAAAGTAACTCGGGAAAGAAGATTGTTCATGAGTTGGCCCACTCCTTTTTCGTTTGGAAATGGAAAACCGCTGTTGGGTACCACCGTGCACCATTTTTCAATTCTCGGAAAACTCGGGACCCGGCTGCCCGCTGAAGATGAGATATTCAATCTTGACAGCTCACAATTGACAGGAGGACTAGGCGTTAACCACATTCATATCGCATATTCAAATCGTGGCTAAAACGAACGGGCTTTGTCGATTAGCTCTAATGATTTATAAGCATATGCTATCTCTGCAGAACAGCATAGAAATGTCGGGGAACATTGTTCATGCACTGCAGCCTCTCCATTGTCCAATGGCCCTCACAGTGCTAATGAATATCAACTTCCATGAAAGACATTCTGCATGCTCTATCCTGATGGGACAAAGTATTATGCTATTCTACATAATCGTACTTCTCTCGATGATCACTACTCTTTCTGGACAGGTTTTCAACCCAATAGAGTTACCTAACTGCAACACTTATAAGTATACAACAGACAGTAAGTTTGAGAGCAATATGAATACGGTGTTGAATAGGCTTGTTCAAGACACGTCCCAGACGGGATTTAACACTTCTGAGTATGGCCAAAGTCCTGACCAAATATATGGCCTCCTCCAATGTCGGGGAGACACAACAGTCGACCAATGCTACAATTGTTCACAACAAGCAAACACTGCCCTTCGACAAAACTGTAGTAATGCCATTGGCGGTAGAATTTGGTTGGATGCTTGCTACTTACGTTATGAAAACCATAGTTTCATCGGACAACTGCACACTCGCTGGCCATATTATTTCGCAAATAAAAATGATGTCTCGAGCACTGATGACTTTAACCATGCTCTTTACAGCCTATTTACCAACTTGTCAGATGAAGCAGCATCTAGATCTAATTTATATGCTTCTGGAACAACTACAGACTCCTTGCTTAGAAAGATTTACGCTCTGGTCCAGTGCATGAGAGATATATCTAGTGACGACTGCACAGAATGTCTGTCAAATACAATCAATTATATTTTCTCAACTTATGCTGGAAGACAAGGAGCTCGAGGTTTGACGCGAAGCTGCATGGTTCGTTATGAAATATATCTTTTCTTTAATTCGACTGCGCTTCCACCATCCCATGCAGAAGCGCGAGCGCCAGCTAATACACCGGTGGCTGATACACGACAGAATCAGACCACACCATCGAGTAATACTACGCCGAACAAGTCTTCAAACAAAATACCCTCAATTTTAATATTTTTAGGTGTTGCTGGAGGCTTGCTTATAGTGTTATTGGTATGTCTATTTGCAACTCGGAGAAGATTGAAGTCTGCCATATTTCGAAGACCATCCGAAGGTACTGCATAATATTATTTTTGCTATCTGCTGGGGGGGGGCGAGGTGGGTTCGATCATATGCGCCTCCGTTCTTATGATTAGACCCGGGTTTAGATGGGAATATGCGGGGGGCGAGGTGGGTTCGATCATATGCGCCTCGAGCGCAAAGCTAGACGTTCCTATGATTAGACCCGGTTTTAGATGGGAATATGCCGGTGCCCATATTCAATAGGCGCACATAGATAGATACCTAAGTCCTTATGTCAAATGCATCTATTTTATCTGGCTCCCAAAATATGATAGGATGGATCAATCGCAATCACAATACAATAGACATATTTGCTCTGTTAGACTAGTGTTGAATTTTATTTGTTGAGCACAGTTTTCACCTATTTACTTTTCAGGAAATCTACCAAATGATTGCAAGAGCCAAGTTAGACACATTCAATTTTTGCCGCTTTATTTCTAATGTGGCTGTCTTTTCATTGTATAGGCCATGGACAAACCGATGAAGACACTCTAATCAGTCAGGATCGGCTAATAGTGTTTAAGATGGAAACATTGCTAGCTGCTACGGGAAATTTTCATGATGATAACAAACTCGGAGAGGGAGGATTTGGCTCTGTATACAAGGTAACATATGCTAATAAAGCTTTTACTAGTTTATATAATCTTAAAGCTTTTACTAGTTTATAGAATCTTAAATTATAATAGTTAGCAGCCTCAGGAAAAATCTTCATATGGATATTTTGTACTCTAAATTTCTCAGGGAATTACTGATGGAAAAGAAATAGCCGTGAAGAAGTTGTGCATAAGATCTATGCAAGGAAAGAAAGAATTTCATAATGAAGTTAAACTTGTGCCCAAAATTCAACATCGAAATCTTGTTAAACTACTTGGCTGTTGCGTAGAGGGATCAGAAAGTCTGCTTGTTTATGAGTACTTACCGAATAAGAGCCTCGATAAAATGTTAATGGGTGAGTCGTGGGCTACAACATAATACTGGGAGTGGTTCGTGGGCTTCTGTACCTGCACGAGGATTAGCAACCGCGGATTATTCATCGCGATATTAAAGCAAGCAATATTTTGTTGGACAAGAAACTGAATCCTAAGATAGCAGATTTCGGCTTAGCGAGACTTTTTCCTGAGGATAAGAGTCACGTCAGCACAAGAGTTGCAGGAACTTAGTAAGATATCAAACCAATAATCACTATAACACTGTCAAAACCTACTAACAATGAGGGATGCATGTATTTTACTCTGCTTATTTTATTTCAGGAGGATTGGCAGCATTGTTATTTTACTTTATGCCGATATGTTTTTAGGATTTACCTTCTCGGTTATGTTTTTTTAATTTTCCAAGATCCACTAGGGTTTATTTGCAATTAACTTTCAATTATCGTTTCTAAATTTTCACCTGCTATATAATCTTCGGCAATGTAATTTGGATATGCAGCGGGTATATGGCACCAGAGTATGCTCTGAAGGGGCAATTATCTGTAAAAGCTGATGTCTATAGCTTTGGCGTTCTTCTCCTGGAACTTATCACAGGAAGAAAGAACACGGGTTATTGTTCGTCACCTGAAATGCAGATGATTTTAGAATGGGTGAGATACTCTAATACTGTTTATCATTGTATTGCCAATTAAGCATATGTACGTTATTCATGACATGTCATTTAGCTCGATCTATAAGCAGTTTATCGAAGAAGTATGAGTTTAGGGGTTTATTTATTTTGATATGAATTCCTTATCTATGGACTTCTGTACTCCTTCACGATACAATTAAACGAAGGCCGTTCTCAAGGAGAATATTAAATATCAAAATGACGATTCATTGTCATTCTGCAGGCGTGGACATTATACAAACGAGGAACTATTGTGCAGATGATTGATCCAGCAATAATTGAAACATGCGATCAAGCGCAAGCCATGAGATGCATTCATGTTGGACTTTTGTGTACACAAGCTGACTCATCACTTCGTCCATCCATGTCTACAATAAATTTGATTCTTTCATCTCATTCCGTGACGATTCCGCGTCCCACAAAGCCTGCGCTTGTGAGTTCTCCTTCATCTCACACTCCTCTGGTGGCTCCTCCCTCCAACGCCGATGCTTCCATCACTGACTTGGTACCTAGGTAATCTGATTTGCATTCCTATGACCAGTTTGTTCCGAATATGATACATATTTCAATGTATCATCAATTACGCTTGTTTATTTCAGCGTTTTGTAAACGTTTTACCTTTTTAAAGTTTTTCAGCAATTTGATTTTGCTCGAAATCTAGTCAGGAATGGTTTTCCGTGGTTAAGTTTATAAAATTTAAATGAGTTTTTCAGTACACTGAATTTATTTATGCATTTATAAATACAATTTAAACAATAGAAAATAACTATTTGTCCAAATTTACATAACCTAAATCCAATCAAAAAAACCCAAAAAATACAACCTTTAATCAACACAGTCTATTTATGAATTATCATTTTTCCATGTATAATTCATTTTCCAAATTTGATATATTCCCATGTGACATTAGTTACGCCGGTTCATCTCTCCATTTTGGGTAGATAATTTACAGTTTTAAAATTAAAATACTCCAGGGATGAGATTTTGCAAACTTTAACGGATGTTTGAGATTGATTACAGTTCAACCATATTTTTCCCATAAACATATTTTACAATCGCACCTCATAAACATATTTTACAATCGCACCTAATAGTTTTAGGTACAGCAAAATAATGACAAAGAATGACAAACACATCTTTAAAATGAAAGGTATCATAATATTATGTTTGGGCAGCATTCCCTTATGCAAGATGGAGTATATTTTGGTCGTCATTACGAGCATCATGCGCTTATCTAGTGTGATGTTATGGGCAGCTTTCGCTTAGGCAAGGCTCTTCATTTTAATTACATTTTTAGATGGTCAATGGAAAACTTATTAGGAATGTGTGTGGTCATCATTTACCCATGTAAGATTGTATGTTTTGATGAGTTGATTTATTACTTATTTTATGCCACTAAAACATTAAGTGGCCAGAAACGATAGTTTGTGAGCACATGCAACTCGTAGATGAGATATTGTCTTTCAGAACCATAGATTATGAGCACATGGAATACTTATTGGGTAACTATCTTTTGAGTTGGATGAAATATTATAGAAAATAATACATTTAAATGGGTTTACTTAGATAAAAATGACATCAAGTAGGGTAATTTTGTATTTCATTACAAAGGAGAGGATGGTGAGAAGTAAGTATTAATCTAAAATTTTAAACAAAATTTAGAAGTGGAAAAATGAAAAGAGTGTTTATTTTACTAATTTTTAAATAAAAGAAAATAAATACATTAAAATTTATAAAATATTTTAAATAATTTAAATGGAGAATTTTTTTAGCAAATGTTGTGTAACAATTGATTGGGAGAAGGTGATGAGAGACAAGTACCTCGAGGATAGGGATCAAGAGGCATGAATTAGGAAAAGGGTTAAATATTTTAGAGGTGGTTCGAATGTATGGTAAGTGCTAGTTAAAGCCTATGATATAGTTGGTATGTGGGTAGCTTGGAATATTGGAAAGGGCACTCTAGTGAAAATCGGTGATGGCCTGTGGATTGGTTGTGGGGAAAAGTATAGACTTTCAAAACCTCTCAATTTGTACCTTCGTAATAATGACATAACTACTCTAGTTGATGCTTGAGGGGCATAGATGCATCGTGAAGGCATACAGGTGTGGAGAGTTGGAAATGCAACCCGAGTTGGTAGAGGAATAGACCCACTATAGTGATTCTCTTAAACATAGTGCCATTTGTCTTTCAGACTGAGATGATTAACTTTATTGGTCTAAAAACGTTACATCACTGCAAAGCTTGGTTATGTTGCTAAAATAGGTGAGAATGTAGGAGTTGAAAGGCAGTGGTGGTGGAAGGTAACATGGAAGTTACCTTGTCCATTAAAAGTCAAAATATTTATGTGGTTGGAAAATTGGAAAATAAAATCTTAACTTGGGACAATAGAAAACTAAGGAATTGGATCGGTTTGGGATGGTATTACTTGTGTAAAAAGAACACTGAATCAATAGACCATATTTTTCTCCATTTCTCCTTTGCCAAAGTTGTATGGAATGATTTGTTTCAAATCTTTAATATCTAGAGTCATTGGGCCAATCCTACTCTCTTAGATTGCTTTGAAAACTAGTTGCTCGACAAAAAAATTTGTTTTGTTAAGTCTTTGTCATGTTATGCTTTATGGGGAATTTGGTTCTTTAGAAATCAATTGATCTTTGAAGGTTTGGAGCCGAATTTGGGAAGACTATCTCGTTAGATTATAGTCTCATTTGATGAAGGAAGTCAGTCTCTCAAGTAATATGTTCCAAGCAAACTTAGGCCCCTTTTATAGATCTTTCAAAAGCATGAGACTTATTCCATCGAGCAATTCAAGGCTCGCTAGGTGAGTGTGGTGCATGAGTCATTCTCTTTCTCATTAAATCTCATCACTTTACTATGAGTATGGCACATAAATTGGATCTAATAACATAGCTAAATTGTTCTCACTTTGGATTCTGTTAAATATTGTGTTGGAACAAAAGGTGAAAAGGATCTAGATTCTATTTGATTCTAAGTTCGTAATTGATCAAAGAGGTGATCAAAGAAATTTCTTTTACTCATGTTTACAGGGAATTCAACCATAGAGAAGATACTCTTTCAAAGGAAGCTTTGACTAGTCAAGAGGGCGTGCTATTTGTGTAAGAGTTTAGAGATAATTCCCCTCATACAACAGTACAAAAAGTTATTTTTTGATGGAAAACATGATTTTTTATTTTTGTAATAATCTTATATATAATATATAGACATAACTATTAAAATTTAATGAACAACGAGATAAATAAATTGAAATTTAAATTAAAAGTGATAATAAGCATACTTTGTAATTTCAAATGTAATCTTTGGGTGGGTTATATATACATTAATAATAATTAAAATTCATAAGCATTGAGCCATGTTGGAGGAATTCTAAAGTGTTAAAAATAAAAATATAAAACTTTAGACACAATCATAATATAAAACATTTTTGTGAACACTAATATAAGAGAGGATGTAATCTATGTATTCATGTGATACATGACTTCTACATTTTATATTCATATTTTGGACATGCCCCAGTCCTAGCTAACCTTGCTAGTGATATTCATCCTAGATTTCATTAGAAAAAAAGAAATTGTAGTAGATCTTGAGGCCTTAGTTGATGGGTGATAATTATATCAATACTATAAATGCAATGAAGAGACCCTACCTGCATTATAGGCTTCTAAGAACATGACAATCTAACATGACTGCATCCATTGCTTATTATTTAGGTTAAGATGTTTATGATTTGGAGCTTCCTAAGATCCATAGAAACACGAAACTAAAGAAAATTATTCATCAAGACCACCAAGTATGTTATTGTTATTGAGGATATTGATTGTTCATTTTATCTCTCAAACCATGTGAAAATCCATGAAAGAGTGGGATGTTAGAGCATAATCCCTAATGTATAAGTTTGATGATAGTAAAAATTATGTTACCTTATCCCTCGCTTTCTTAAGAATCCCACCTAGCTTCAAAATTTTTGTTCCAAGCATTAATGCTACAAAGGATACATCTCCTTTATCTTGGGCTTGGGATGAGGCGGGGGGAAGAGAGCTACGGGGAATTCTCAAAATATTTGCAAAGTATCATCACACTAATGTCAATGTTGGTAGAAATAAGAAGAAGAAAGTGACAGATTGTGATAGATAAAGATACATGGAATTGGGAAAAAAGGAAATAATCATTTTGGAGAACAAGGGAGTGAGGATTTGATGATGTTATAAATTGAATGAACAAAATCACAATTCTAATTATTGTAATCCCAATTTTAGGTTTTGTGATGTTCACAAGGCTCATTTTGTGCAAGTTCATACCTAAACTTAATCAAGAACATACAAGTTAGAAATTTTCAGCAAGATTAATAGAGTTTTTAATCCAAACATAATAATTAAATAGTTTTATGTGAAACATAGAAAAACTGTGCATTATCTTTATGGTGAACTTGACTAAAATTGTACAAGATTGGTGGATTGTTGAGAGATTTATGTTTGATTCTCAGTTATTTGTTTTGTTCCTCTTATCTATTTTACTAGTGGGGATGTCATGAATTATATACTAAATGGTTGAGCGACATGCCAATGTGCTGAAATAATAATCATATTAGTTACCAAAGCTATAACCATGTCATGAATTTTAATAGACAAACACATAACATTATTAATTCAATAAAATATCTATGAATCAACATGTTGGATACTATTAGTGAGATGGAATATGTGAACATGAAAAAAGAGATATGTGTATTGTTTTCTCTTCAAAATTGACATTCTTACTAATAAGCTCCCAATGTTCTCACAATTTACATCCATAGCCTATGACTAATTGTATTGTTTTTTTACAAATCCAAGAGTGTAAGAAAAGATAACAAAGGAATTGACATTATGGTCAGTGAAAGAGGCAAAGATAAAAAGGAAAATGACCTTATGGTGAGTCTAGGATTCAAAAACATGAAGTATGTAAGCTAATTGTGATTCCAATTATCATAGAAAATGACATTATGGTGAGTGTAGGATTTAAAAAAATGAAATATGTAAGCTAATTGTGATGTCAATTATCATATTGAAAAGAATTAATAATGCTCATAACACATGAATTCAAATGGGGATTCTCAAAAATAAGGTGTCTAAGCTTATTTGGGAACTTTCATGAAGTGAAACATTAAATAGTGTATACACCAATATGGTGGTAGGATATTTATCTAAGTGTGAGCTATGTGATTGATTTAATATTGTGAATGGGTATGCAATGGAAGGTTGCACCATGTTAGGGAATAGATAAGCTCCAACTAGAATAGAGATGATTTTAGTCTTTAGATGTCAAAGACAAGTATTGTGTGATGAACTAATGCTCATTGAACAACCAAGAATTGAAAGTGAGGACACCATTATTTTGAATGATATTTGTCGTCCTTCATAAATGACATGTGATTTCAAAAATTTACATTTTTTAAATGGTGCTTTTTAAATTATCCTTCCAGGAGGGGTTTAAACCCCTTGGAAGAGCTAGGAAGGGTTCCATTTTGATAGTTGGCACCACCCTTAACATAATTATTTGGTTGAAAATATCACTCAACAAAACCTTGAATGTACTACTGAGTCTAAATATTAGACTTTTAAAACCTTTTAAAACCTTTTCCAATTGTATTTTCTGATTAGTTTTGTCCATAAACAGAGCTAAAATTTAAAAGAATGGATGAAATATCAGTTGTTTAAATTGAATCCACATATACATGCAAAATTGCAATTTAAATCATGGAAAATTGCAATTTCACCAACAATTAGATCCCCATAATAATTATCCAAAAAAAATT
>ML779124.1:777983-788271 GCA_009831015.1 Picea engelmannii | reverse complement strand
GTTTGGAAATGGAAAACCGCTGTTGGGTACCACCGTGCACCATTTTTCAATTCTCGGAAAACTCGGGACCCGGCTGCCCGCTGAAGATGAGATATTCAATCTTGACAGCTCACAATTGACAGGAGGACTAGGCGTTAACCACATTCATATCGCATATTCAAATCGTGGCTAAAACGAACGGGCTTTGTCGATTAGCTCTAATGATTTATAAGCATATGCTATCTCTGCAGAACAGCATAGAAATGTCGGGGAACATTGTTCATGCACTGCAGCCTCTCCATTGTCCAATGGCCCTCACAGTGCTAATGAATATCAACTTCCATGAAAGACATTCTGCATGCTCTATCCTGATGGGACAAAGTATTATGCTATTCTACATAATCGTACTTCTCTCGATGATCACTACTCTTTCTGGACAGGTTTTCAACCCAATAGAGTTACCTAACTGCAACACTTATAAGTATACAACAGACAGTAAGTTTGAGAGCAATATGAATACGGTGTTGAATAGGCTTGTTCAAGACACGTCCCAGACGGGATTTAACACTTCTGAGTATGGCCAAAGTCCTGACCAAATATATGGCCTCCTCCAATGTCGGGGAGACACAACAGTCGACCAATGCTACAATTGTTCACAACAAGCAAACACTGCCCTTCGACAAAACTGTAGTAATGCCATTGGCGGTAGAATTTGGTTGGATGCTTGCTACTTACGTTATGAAAACCATAGTTTCATCGGACAACTGGACACTCGCTGGCCATATTATTTCGCAAATAAAAATGATGTCTCGAGCACTGATGACTTTAACCATGCTCTTTACAGCCTATTTACCAACTTGTCAGATGAAGCAGCATCTAGATCTTATTTATATGCTTCTGGAACAACTACAGACTCCTTGTTTAGAAAGATTTACGCTCTGGTCCAGTGCATCAGAGATATATCTAGTGACGACTGCACAGAATGTCTGTCAAATACAATCAATTATATTTTCTCAACTTATGCTGGAAGACAAGGAGCTAGAGGTTTGACGCGAAGCTGCATGGTTCGTTATGAAATATATCCTTTCTTTAATTCGACTGTGCTTCCACCATCCCATGCAGAAGCGCGAGCGCCAGCTAATACGCCGGTGGCTGATACACGACAGAATCAGACCACGCCATCGAGTAATACTACGCCGAACAAGTCTTCAAAGAAAATACCGTTAATTTTAATATTTTTAGGTGTTGCTGGAGGCTTGCTTATAGTGTTATTGGTATGTCTGTTTGCAACTCGGAGAAGATTGAAGTCTGCCATATTTCGAAGACCATCCGAAGGTACTGCATAATATTATTTTTGCTATCTGCTGGGGAGGGGCGAGGTGGGTTCGATCATATGCGCCTCCGTTCTTATGATTAGACCCGGGTTTAGATGGGAATATGCGGGGGGCGAGGTGGGTTCGATCATATGCGCCTCGAGCGCAAAGCTAGACGTTCTTATGATTAGACCCGGTTTTAGATGGGAATATGCCGGTGCCCATATTCAATAGGCGCACATAGATAGATACCTAAGTCCTTATGTCAAATGCATCTATTTTATGTGGCTCCCAAAATATGATAGGATGGATCAATCGCATTCACAATACAATAGACTTATTTGCTCTGTTAGACTAGTGTTGAATTTTATTTGGTGAGCACAGTTTTCACCTATATACTTTTCAGGAAATCTACCAAATGATTGCAAGAGCCAAGTTAGACACATTCAATTTTTGCCGCTTTATTTTTTAATGTGGCTGTCTTTTCATTGTATAGGTCATGGACAAACCGATGAAGACACTCTAATCAGTCAGGATCGGCTAATAGTGTTTAGGATGGAAACATTGCTAGCTGCTACGGTAAATTTTCGTGATGATAACAAACTCGGAGAGGGAGGATTTGGCTCTGTATACAAGGTAACATATGCTAATAAAGCTTTGACTAGTTTATATAATCTTAAAGCTTTTACTAGTTTATAGAATCTTAAATTATAGTAGTTAGCAGCCTCAGGAAAAATCTTCATATGGATATTTTGTACTCTAAATCTCTCAGGGAATTACTAATGGAAAAGAAATAGCCGTGAAGAAGTTGTGCATAAGATCTATGCAAGGAAAGAAAGAATTTCATAATGAAGTTAAACTTGTGGCCAAAATTCAACATCGAAATCTTGTTAAACTACTTGGATGTTGCGCAGAGGGATCAGAAAGTCTGCTTGTTTATGAGTACTTACCGAATAAGAGCCTCGATAAAATGCTAATGGGTGAGTCCCTTCCTTTATACAATATATGTCATAAAAAGCATTGATGTTTCAGCGAATTTTGTTCGGTCGTGATAATTAGTTGGTGTCCTGCATGCACGGATACAGATCCAAACAAACGCAACCAACTTGATTGGCAGAAGCGCTACAACATAATACTGGGAGTGGTTCGTGGGCTTCTCTACCTGCACGAGGATTCGCAACTGCGGATTATTCATCGCGATATTAAAACAAGCAATATTTTGTTGGACAAGAAACTGAATCCTAAGATAGCAGATTTCGGCTTAGCGAGACTTTTTCCTGAGGATAAGAGTCACGTCAGCACAAGAGTTGCAGGAACTTAGTAAGATATCAAACCAATAATCACTATAACACTGTCAAAACCTACTAACAATGAGGGATGCATGTATTTTACTCTGCTTATTTTATTTCAGGAGGATTGGCAGCATTGTTATTTTACTTTATGCCGATATGTTTTTAGGATTTACCTTCTCGGTTATGTTTTTTTAATTTTCCAAGATCCACTAGGGTTTATTTGCAATTAACTTTCAATTATCGTTTCTAAATTTTCACCTGCTATATAATCTTCGGCAATGTAATTTGGATATGCAGCGGGTATATGGCACCAGAGTATGCTCTGAAGGGGCAATTATCTGTAAAAGCTGATGTCTATAGCTTTGGCGTTCTTCTCCTGGAACTTATCACAGGAAGAAAGAACACGGGTTATTGTTCGTCACCTGAAATGCAGATGATTTTAGAATGGGTGAGATACTCTAATACTGTTTATCATTGTATTGCCAATTAAGCATATGTACGTTATTCATGACATGTCATTTAGCTCGATCTATAAGCAGTTTATCGAAGAAGTATGAGTTTAGGGGTTTATTTATTTTGATATGAATTCCTTATCTATGGACTTCTGTACTCCTTCACGATACAATTAAACGAAGGCCGTTCTCAAGGAGAATATTAAATATCAAAATGACGATTCATTGTCATTCTGCAGGCGTGGACATTATACAAACGAGGAACTATTGTGCAGATGATTGATCCAGCAATAATTGAAACATGCGATCAAGCGCAAGCCATGAGATGCATTCATGTTGGACTTTTGTGTACACAAGCTGACTCATCACTTCGTCCATCCATGTCTACAATAAATTTGATTCTTTCATCTCATTCCGTGACGATTCCGCGTCCCACAAAGCCTGCGCTTGTGAGTTCTCCTTCATCTCACACTCCTCTGGTGGCTCCTCCCTCCAACGCCGATGCTTCCATCACTGACTTGGTACCTAGGTAATCTGATTTGCATTCCTATGACCAGTTTGTTCCGAATATGATACATATTTCAATGTATCATCAATTACGCTTGTTTATTTCAGCGTTTTGTAAACGTTTTACCTTTTTAAAGTTTTTCAGCAATTTGATTTTGCTCGAAATCTAGTCAGGAATGGTTTTCCGTGGTTAAGTTTATAAAATTTAAATGAGTTTTTCAGTACACTGAATTTATTTATGCATTTATAAATACAATTTAAACAATAGAAAATAACTATTTGTCCAAATTTACATAACCTAAATCCAATCAAAAAAACCCAAAAAATACAACCTTTAATCAACACAGTCTATTTATGAATTATCATTTTTCCATGTATAATTCATTTTCCAAATTTGATATATTCCCATGTGACATTAGTTACGCCGGTTCATCTCTCCATTTTGGGTAGATAATTTACAGTTTTAAAATTAAAATACTCCAGGGATGAGATTTTGCAAACTTTAACGGATGTTTGAGATTGATTACAGTTCAACCATATTTTTCCCATAAACATATTTTACAATCGCACCTCATAAACATATTTTACAATCGCACCTAATAGTTTTAGGTACAGCAAAATAATGACAAAGAATGACAAACACATCTTTAAAATGAAAGGTATCATAATATTATGTTTGGGCAGCATTCCCTTATGCAAGATGGAGTATATTTTGGTCGTCATTACGAGCATCATGCGCTTATCTAGTGTGATGTTATGGGCAGCTTTCGCTTAGGCAAGGCTCTTCATTTTAATTACATTTTTAGATGGTCAATGGAAAACTTATTAGGAATGTGTGTGGTCATCATTTACCCATGTAAGATTGTATGTTTTGATGAGTTGATTTATTACTTATTTTATGCCACTAAAACATTAAGTGGCCAGAAACGATAGTTTGTGAGCACATGCAACTCGTAGATGAGATATTGTCTTTCAGAACCATAGATTATGAGCACATGGAATACTTATTGGGTAACTATCTTTTGAGTTGGATGAAATATTATAGAAAATAATACATTTAAATGGGTTTACTTAGATAAAAATGACATCAAGTAGGGTAATTTTGTATTTCATTACAAAGGAGAGGATGGTGAGAAGTAAGTATTAATCTAAAATTTTAAACAAAATTTAGAAGTGGAAAAATGAAAAGAGTGTTTATTTTACTAATTTTTAAATAAAAGAAAATAAATACATTAAAATTTATAAAATATTTTAAATAATTTAAATGGAGAATTTTTTTAGCAAATGTTGTGTAACAATTGATTGGGAGAAGGTGATGAGAGACAAGTACCTCGAGGATAGGGATCAAGAGGCATGAATTAGGAAAAGGGTTAAATATTTTAGAGGTGGTTCGAATGTATGGTAAGTGCTAGTTAAAGCCTATGATATAGTTGGTATGTGGGTAGCTTGGAATATTGGAAAGGGCACTCTAGTGAAAATCGGTGATGGCCTGTGGATTGGTTGTGGGGAAAAGTATAGACTTTCAAAACCTCTCAATTTGTACCTTCGTAATAATGACATAACTACTCTAGTTGATGCTTGAGGGGCATAGATGCATCGTGAAGGCATACAGGTGTGGAGAGTTGGAAATGCAACCCGAGTTGGTAGAGGAATAGACCCACTATAGTGATTCTCTTAAACATAGTGCCATTTGTCTTTCAGACTGAGATGATTAACTTTATTGGTCTAAAAACGTTACATCACTGCAAAGCTTGGTTATGTTGCTAAAATAGGTGAGAATGTAGGAGTTGAAAGGCAGTGGTGGTGGAAGGTAACATGGAAGTTACCTTGTCCATTAAAAGTCAAAATATTTATGTGGTTGGAAAATTGGAAAATAAAATCTTAACTTGGGACAATAGAAAACTAAGGAATTGGATCGGTTTGGGATGGTATTACTTGTGTAAAAAGAACACTGAATCAATAGACCATATTTTTCTCCATTTCTCCTTTGCCAAAGTTGTATGGAATGATTTGTTTCAAATCTTTAATATCTAGAGTCATTGGGCCAATCCTACTCTCTTAGATTGCTTTGAAAACTAGTTGCTCGACAAAAAAATTTGTTTTGTTAAGTCTTTGTCATGTTATGCTTTATGGGGAATTTGGTTCTTTAGAAATCAATTGATCTTTGAAGGTTTGGAGCCGAATTTGGGAAGACTATCTCGTTAGATTATAGTCTCATTTGATGAAGGAAGTCAGTCTCTCAAGTAATATGTTCCAAGCAAACTTAGGCCCCTTTTATAGATCTTTCAAAAGCATGAGACTTATTCCATCGAGCAATTCAAGGCTCGCTAGGTGAGTGTGGTGCATGAGTCATTCTCTTTCTCATTAAATCTCATCACTTTACTATGAGTATGGCACATAAATTGGATCTAATAACATAGCTAAATTGTTCTCACTTTGGATTCTGTTAAATATTGTGTTGGAACAAAAGGTGAAAAGGATCTAGATTCTATTTGATTCTAAGTTCGTAATTGATCAAAGAGGTGATCAAAGAAATTTCTTTTACTCATGTTTACAGGGAATTCAACCATAGAGAAGATACTCTTTCAAAGGAAGCTTTGACTAGTCAAGAGGGCGTGCTATTTGTGTAAGAGTTTAGAGATAATTCCCCTCATACAACAGTACAAAAAGTTATTTTTTGATGGAAAACATGATTTTTTATTTTTGTAATAATCTTATATATAATATATAGACATAACTATTAAAATTTAATGAACAACGAGATAAATAAATTGAAATTTAAATTAAAAGTGATAATAAGCATACTTTGTAATTTCAAATGTAATCTTTGGGTGGGTTATATATACATTAATAATAATTAAAATTCATAAGCATTGAGCCATGTTGGAGGAATTCTAAAGTGTTAAAAATAAAAATATAAAACTTTAGACACAATCATAATATAAAACATTTTTGTGAACACTAATATAAGAGAGGATGTAATCTATGTATTCATGTGATACATGACTTCTACATTTTATATTCATATTTTGGACATGCCCCAGTCCTAGCTAACCTTGCTAGTGATATTCATCCTAGATTTCATTAGAAAAAAAGAAATTGTAGTAGATCTTGAGGCCTTAGTTGATGGGTGATAATTATATCAATACTATAAATGCAATGAAGAGACCCTACCTGCATTATAGGCTTCTAAGAACATGACAATCTAACATGACTGCATCCATTGCTTATTATTTAGGTTAAGATGTTTATGATTTGGAGCTTCCTAAGATCCATAGAAACACGAAACTAAAGAAAATTATTCATCAAGACCACCAAGTATGTTATTGTTATTGAGGATATTGATTGTTCATTTTATCTCTCAAACCATGTGAAAATCCATGAAAGAGTGGGATGTTAGAGCATAATCCCTAATGTATAAGTTTGATGATAGTAAAAATTATGTTACCTTATCCCTCGCTTTCTTAAGAATCCCACCTAGCTTCAAAATTTTTGTTCCAAGCATTAATGCTACAAAGGATACATCTCCTTTATCTTGGGCTTGGGATGAGGCGGGGGGAAGAGAGCTACGGGGAATTCTCAAAATATTTGCAAAGTATCATCACACTAATGTCAATGTTGGTAGAAATAAGAAGAAGAAAGTGACAGATTGTGATAGATAAAGATACATGGAATTGGGAAAAAAGGAAATAATCATTTTGGAGAACAAGGGAGTGAGGATTTGATGATGTTATAAATTGAATGAACAAAATCACAATTCTAATTATTGTAATCCCAATTTTAGGTTTTGTGATGTTCACAAGGCTCATTTTGTGCAAGTTCATACCTAAACTTAATCAAGAACATACAAGTTAGAAATTTTCAGCAAGATTAATAGAGTTTTTAATCCAAACATAATAATTAAATAGTTTTATGTGAAACATAGAAAAACTGTGCATTATCTTTATGGTGAACTTGACTAAAATTGTACAAGATTGGTGGATTGTTGAGAGATTTATGTTTGATTCTCAGTTATTTGTTTTGTTCCTCTTATCTATTTTACTAGTGGGGATGTCATGAATTATATACTAAATGGTTGAGCGACATGCCAATGTGCTGAAATAATAATCATATTAGTTACCAAAGCTATAACCATGTCATGAATTTTAATAGACAAACACATAACATTATTAATTCAATAAAATATCTATGAATCAACATGTTGGATACTATTAGTGAGATGGAATATGTGAACATGAAAAAAGAGATATGTGTATTGTTTTCTCTTCAAAATTGACATTCTTACTAATAAGCTCCCAATGTTCTCACAATTTACATCCATAGCCTATGACTAATTGTATTGTTTTTTTACAAATCCAAGAGTGTAAGAAAAGATAACAAAGGAATTGACATTATGGTCAGTGAAAGAGGCAAAGATAAAAAGGAAAATGACCTTATGGTGAGTCTAGGATTCAAAAACATGAAGTATGTAAGCTAATTGTGATTCCAATTATCATAGAAAATGACATTATGGTGAGTGTAGGATTTAAAAAAATGAAATATGTAAGCTAATTGTGATGTCAATTATCATATTGAAAAGAATTAATAATGCTCATAACACATGAATTCAAATGGGGATTCTCAAAAATAAGGTGTCTAAGCTTATTTGGGAACTTTCATGAAGTGAAACATTAAATAGTGTATACACCAATATGGTGGTAGGATATTTATCTAAGTGTGAGCTATGTGATTGATTTAATATTGTGAATGGGTATGCAATGGAAGGTTGCACCATGTTAGGGAATAGATAAGCTCCAACTAGAATAGAGATGATTTTAGTCTTTAGATGTCAAAGACAAGTATTGTGTGATGAACTAATGCTCATTGAACAACCAAGAATTGAAAGTGAGGACACCATTATTTTGAATGATATTTGTCGTCCTTCATAAATGACATGTGATTTCAAAAATTTACATTTTTTAAATGGTGCTTTTTAAATTATCCTTCCAGGAGGGGTTTAAACCCCTTGGAAGAGCTAGGAAGGGTTCCATTTTGATAGTTGGCACCACCCTTAACATAATTATTTGGTTGAAAATATCACTCAACAAAACCTTGAATGTACTACTGAGTCTAAATATTAGACTTTTAAAACCTTTTAAAACCTTTTCCAATTGTATTTTCTGATTAGTTTTGTCCATAAACAGAGCTAAAATTTAAAAGAATGGATGAAATATCAGTTGTTTAAATTGAATCCACATATACATGCAAAATTGCAATTTAAATCATGGAAAATTGCAATTTCACCAACAATTAGATCCCCATAATAATTATCCAAAAAAAATTAAAAAATTCTAATAAATAGAATACTCCCTCTACATGTTTTCACCATGATTGGCACCATACATATATGTCTGTATGCCATCCTTTGGGGAAGTGGACCAACAAATACATCCATAACCCGTAGTTGAGAAATATCCGTCCTACTACATGGCATTGAATGTTGCGGCAGGTGGATTATAGGTCATCGGATTTGAATTTCTTTCATATCCGACGGCCTATAATTCACTTATCGTAGCATTCAATGTTGTGTAGCAGGATGGATATTGGCCACCATAAACCGTGTGGGGTTCACTTTCAACCAACACTACAGATGCCATGCATTTAGTGGTGTAAAATGTTGTTGCCATGAACCGTGTGGGGTTCACTTCCGACCAATGTTGTGGATGCCACACATTTTGTAGTGTACAATGCTTTTGGTTGTAAATTATAATTGTTGTATAATTGTAGTGTACGTAACACTTGGTTGTCTTGTTGGGCATCCAACTTTTTCATCTAGGCATAGTCCAAACGTTCTACTTTTTGTCTTTTTTTTGCTATTTTTTCCATTTGATTTTGCCCGAAATCCAGTGAGTAATGGTTGGATTTGCATATTTGAGTGGCTAAGTTTGTATAATCAGAGTGCCCCAAGGGTTTTTCAGCATGATCAATCAATTTATACATTCATAAATGCAATTTAAACAACAAAAAATAATGATTTTGTCCATATTTACATCATCGGATTCTAGCCAAAAAACCCAAAAAGTAGAACGTTTAACTAACACCTTTTCATCTATATAGAATGAGTTCCATCCAATTGCTTACCACATGATGGTTCCTTTCCCCATAACAACAAATAACATTGATAAGATCCACAACAGTATACACCCACTATTCTCTAAACTGATAAGCACATCTCAAGTGGCCTATCCCACCTTTTTGAAATGCAACAGACTTTCTGTGTTTTCTTGGAATGCATAATGTAAAATGTTGAGTTCGACATATAAATTAATTGCAACGAAGTTAAGAAGTTGCAAGTTTAGACTGAATTAAGATTCATATATTAATCGATGTTTTACTATAATTCCATGGTTGGTTTCACTTTGTTTTTGTGCATATGATAATAAAGTGTGTAATCTAAACATTTTATGTTTTTTACCATTGTTAATGGATATAATTGTTGGTGAAATAACATTTTTTTGTTACTTAAATTGAATTTTTAAATGCATAAATAGATTCAACGCCCTCAAAACTCCAGGGATGATTTTAAGGATGGAAAATTATTTTAAAATGTAGAAAGCTTGGCAAATCTTACTAATCCTTCATATGCCAACTATAAATGTTTGGCGATATTTTTGTAAAAATATTCAAATTTCTAAGGATTTTATATAGTTTTTATAAAATTTTGGCGATTCTTAAGGTAAAATAATTTTATCCTATAGAATTTGGG
>ML779124.1:750468-773205 GCA_009831015.1 Picea engelmannii | reverse complement strand
TAGACCTTTGGATTTTACTAGCAAAAGAATCTCAGACCGACATTTCGTCCAATCATAGGTAACAAATGTTGGCTATTCTACATGTAGTGGATCTATAACATCCTTATATATTGGGTCGATTCTCCCAAATTAAAAATGATCATCGTAGCCTCAAGTATTTTTTGGAATAAAGAATTTCATCCCAGAGCAACAAAAATGGGTGATAAAGATGTTTGGATATGATTATGATATCATCTACAAGAAGGGAAAATAAAATTTGGTTGTTGATGCTCTTTCAAGGGAATATGAAGAAGAAGGGTCCCTCTTTTCCCTCTGTTTCATTGTAGTAGATTGGCTTCAAGATGTTCACCAAGAATGGTTGCAAGACCCCAAACTTTCTAGCCTGATCCAAAAATTGCAACAGGATCCTAAAGCTTCTCCAAGGCACTTTTGGCACAATGAAGAGCTTCGCTATAATTGTCGTCTGTATTTAAGAAAGCAATCAAACCTTAAATGCATGGTTCTCTTTGAGTTGCATGCTTCAATCACAGCTTTGCATTCCTGGTTTAACAAAACCTATGAATGGGTCAAGCATTCATTTTTCTTGGATGATATGAAACAAGACATCCACACTTTGTGTGGTTGAATGTGATACCTATCAATTCAATAAGTGTGAAAAAATCAAAGCTCTAGGCACATTCCAACCACTCTCGATTCCCCCTACTATTTGGAGGGATATTTCTATGGATTCCAATGTTGGCTTACCTAAATAGGGAAATAATTCAATCATCATGGTAGTAGTATATCATCTTTCCAAATATGCTCATTTATGTTCTCTTCAACACCCGTTCACCACATCTGCAATGACTCAGATTTTTATGGATAATATATTCAAACTCCATGGAATGCCTCATTCTATTGTCTTTGATCGAGATCCAACTTTCACCAATTGTTTTTGGAAAGAATTGTTTAGTCTCTAGGAAACTCAATTTCATCTCTACACTGTCTATCATCTCTAGACTAATGGAAAAAATGAATCTATCAAGAAGTGCTTGGAAACAAATTTTAGGTGTTTTGTGTTCGACAGACAAAATCAATAGGCTCAGTGGTTACCCCTAGATAAATGGTGGTACAACACATCTTACCACACTGCCACTCGCATGACTCTTTTTGAAGCATTCTACAGGAAAAATCCATCGTCGGTTCTCTCATACATCCCAAGTGTCTTTAAGGTTCAGGAGGTTGACAAAAATATTACAGTCCGAGCGACTATTCTCCATACCCTCAAAGAAAATTTTCTCCACCCTTCTTTTGCTTCCTTAATATAAACCTTTTTATTTATAGTTCTTAAGTATATAACCCTTCAATATTAATCCCTTAAACTCCTCTCTTTACTTTATTAAAATAGCTCTCAAAAGAACCCTTTTTATAAAAAATCATTTTTAAAACTTCACTTGAATATATATATTCAAGTGAAGTTTTAAAAAGAATTTTTTATTAAAAGGGTTATATATATATATAAACTTTTTGTTCTGGATTATTTTTGGCACAAAATGAGAGCGGAGATATAATAAAGAAATGTATAGAGATATATCGGATATCCAATAATACAATAGATATATAGCATATATATCACAATAAAGACAGAGATACAATAATACACAAATTCTATTAATGAGCGAAATGTATAGAACTACCACCATTAGAGTGAATGAACTCACTAGAATGGTAGTAGCTTATCTCTGAGAAGAGATGTGACGGCTACTCTCATTCGCTAGAAAATGATGTTACAATGAGGCTCCAAGGACATTTTTAACATAAAAAAAATCCAAAACCCTAACCTCAGAAGATGAAAATCCAATAGTTTTTTGGACCTTGTTTTGGGTAGTTTGGTGTATCAACTTCCCATGGGTGTAACTTTGACATACAATCTCTGTTTGGGGTGCACGATAGCTTGTTGGAAAGGTATCAATGAGAAGCATCATTTTAGGGAATCAATTAGAGACTTTGGAAATCATTGAGGTGCCCGATCGTGAAAAAACCTTGTTTAGGCCCTCAAAATGGCCCCAGAAGTTTAGGACCCCAAAACATCTAAAAATAGTAAATTTCCAACAAACTGTTTTGATCCAGTTGGAATCATTGGGTGTCCACCAATACCCACCTGGATAAATCCTCCCTCCTTAGGAAGAAATGGTTTCCATTGCGTTGAGTGATTGGGGGAGAGGGGAAAGCATTTAATGAATATGAATCTTGGTGAGTTGCTTTCCTTACTGAAGAAGTTGCGTTGTTGGGTTTGTGGAAGGTTGTCATGAACCTGTTGCTGGAGGGGTTGAATCTATTCAACCAACCTACTATATATTGGATTAACTAGGCAGTGTGTAGGCACCCTTTTAGGTGAAGAAAAAATATATTCTTTCTCTTCTGCAATCTACTTCTGTTGGATAAAAAGGTCTTGGGACAAGGCTGCAGTGGTTGTAATTTCCTTCTGTTCACTTGTTGAAAAGATTATGAAGAGGCTAAATTTTGCAGTATAAGATATTACCTTGTGGCACTCTTTTGGTGGGACAGTAGTTGGAATTACCTCTCGTATCCTATAGAGATGACCCTCCGGAGTAACAATGTCACTATGGGGTCGAGACTCATAAATAGCATGGCGCTTCCACATATATGGATGACCCAAAGGAATATCATAGCCATCAAGAGAGGCAACATCAAATAATACCTCATTCTGGAAGGGTTGGATACCATAGGACAAGTGACACTATTGGATGCCACAGAGATCACGTCCCTGGCGAAGCCACCTGATGTTGTATGGTTGTGGGTGTGGTGTTATCGACAATCCAAACTATTTGACAACCTTTACTAAGATGAGGTTCTTTTGGCTTCCGCTATAAACAATGAAATGCAATGGGGTCCCCTTCACCCACATCTGTGAATGGAAGAGGTGCTCCCCCTCTTCAAGATTTGTTGATTCTTCTGGCTAAATTGTTGCAATCATGACAATAGCAGTGGGGTCTACGTTGATGATCTTTCTTCTCCCATTATTTTCTGAATCAGATTCTGAATCTGGGTTCGACTCTTTTTCTTTGATCTCAGCCACCAATCAATGTTTTGAGTGACATTCATCGGTGTTGTGCCAAAGGATTTTGTTGAAGTCACACCACTTTCTAGTGTCATTCTTCGTCTTTCCCTTACCCTTATTTTCTTGTGTCTTGGACTGGTTTTCTGGAGGATGTTTGTTAGGGATGTCTTTATCATACTTTGATTGTTGTGAATTTGCAGACCCAAATTCCTGTTTTTTTTGGTGCCTAAATTTCTGCTCGATTTTGACAACATATCAATAGATAGCTCCCAGTGATGAGATGCCCAGGAAATCCATTTCGGTTTGGATGTACACTACGTAGAGCTCCACGGTATTTCAGAACCAGATGTCTCTTAGAGTCTTTTATACCCATCTTGGTGCACAAGGTATGAAATATTTTCATGAACTCCGACACTGTTTGGACTCTCTCTTTCCGCAGTGTGGTCCATCTCGTGTACTGGTCATCATAGTTACCAACAAGGTAATATTGTTCCTTGACCGCATCCACAAAAAAAACCCAAGTGGGGTCAACCCCATATATTCCAGACTCCATTGTGGAGCTTTGCTCCTAGTAAGTTTCCCACCAATGTTTGAAATGGGAGAGAGCCTTAAGGAGTACGAAAGTGATCTTTTCCATGTTGGAAAAATTGTGAACAAAGAAGTAACCTTCTAGCAGATTTAACCATTTTTCTAGGGCATCCACATCTATCTGAACTTCAAATATGGGAATATAAAAAATTAATTATACCTTGAAAGGAGAGGTTCCTAAAAAGTGGTCGTTCGATGAATATGTTCCTGTTGTTATCGACATACGTGCAAGGATGTGGGAAAAATTCTCCATCATTTTGTCCCTCTATCACATGAGAGCTTGCTCAAGAAACATATTAATAGAATCTTCTGCTCCATAATTTTTATTTTCTTCTACCATGGAGAGTTTCTTGGGTGTGCGAGAGTGATTTTCCTCAAGAGAGACAAGCTCAAGACCCAACTTTCTATACTCGGACCTCATCGAGGACATGCACTGAAAAAAAAATCAAGAGAAACCTGCTCTGATACCACTGATCTGAATTATTTTCAGCATGAAATGAGAGCAGAGATATAATAAAGAAATGTACAAAGATATATCGAATATCCAATAATATAATAGATATATAACAAATATATCACAATAAACACAGAGATACAGTAATACACAATTTCTATTAATGAGCAAAATGTACAGAACTGTAAAATATAGAGTGACTGAACTCGCTAGAATGGTGGCAGCTTATCTTTGAGAAAAAATGTGACGACTACGCTCATTCGCCAGAAGATGATGTTACAATGAGGCTCCAAAGGCCTTTTTATCTTAAACAAAATCCAAAACTCTAACCCCTGAAGATGAAAATCCAACAGTTTTGTGGACCCCGTTTTGGGTAGTTTAGTGTATCAAATTCTCAGGGGCATAACTTTGGCATACAATCTCTGTTTGGGGCACACAGTAGCTTGTTAAAAAGTTATCGATGAGGATATTCATTTTGAGGGCTCAATAAGATCCTTTGGCTATCGTTGAGTTATCTGATCATGAAAATTCCTCTTTTAGGCACTTCAAATGGCCCCAGAAATTTAGGACCTGAAAAACTACTAAAAATAATAAATTTGCAGCAAATTGTTTTGAGCGAGTTGGAATCGGTGGGTTGCCACCAATACCCACCTAGATCACCTTTGAAATTTTTTTCCCTTATAAACTTATACTCTAATATAAATTACTTTAACATAAGGAACTTTAATATTATATTCACAAATTTTAAATATACTTTTTATCAAACCAAATTCTCTCCTTATTTTGAGTTGGTACTTTTTAATTTTTGAATAGGACCTTACAAAATTGTACACCCTTTATCATTTCGAAAAGGCCCTTTTAAAATTTTCTTTGAAAATTAGGTGATTGTACACCCTTTCTTAGAATAAAATAATAGATACCACTTCTTGACTTAAATTAACTTTATAAACTTCTAATTCTGTTTTTATTTTTATTTTTTAAATCGCGTGTTTAATCCCCAAGCATCATGATGCTCCTTAAAATGGGTGAAAGGACATGACTATACATACATTCACGTGTATGAACAACCGATTTCCCTTCAATTCAAATGTACATATGTCGTACGGATGAATAGTGGCACTGGATGGTGGTACGGTCAGGTGAGATATATCGTATGGTGGCGTTTATTAATAGAAATCGTGTATTACTGTGTCGTTGTGTTTATGGTTGCTTCTTTGATACATTTATGTTATATTATTGGATATCCACAATATCTCTGTGCATTTTGTTATTATATCTCCGTTCTCATTTCCTGCCGAAAATAATTTGGATCATGGTTTTTGATTCACATGGTGAGGTGTCTCTTTTATTGATTTTATTTAATTATCACGATTCATTTGACTTGAAATCATTGGAGGGCATATTCATTGTCTTTCCATGACCTTTATTGGTGGACAATTTTGGAAGAACAAGCCTAACTTGGGATTCCTTAGGGCATGTAATTTACGGGGTGCATACCATGGACCGCACACCAGATGATGATGATAGCCTCTAGAGGCTTTAAAGACATCGTGGAATATCTCATCTAGCCCCTAAAATCCCAATGTTTTTCCTTTGGAGGTCAAAATGCCACTTTGAATGGCTTGATGTCACCCTAGGGATACGGTTTTGGTGATGGTGGTGTTGACTTGATTGACACTTGAAATTTGATGGAGAGAAGCTTGGGCTTGATGGAGAAGACCCCAATGCATTAGAGGGAGGCCATTGGAGGCCCAATGTTTCACCTCCAAGCTCAAACGACTTTCTAGAAGTGCCAAAACGCTACCCTAGAGAGGGTTGGTGTCATCTTTAGGGTTTCTTATGTGCAATTTTTAAATTAAATTTGAATTTAATATTGTAAAGGAGGAAAATAAAGGGAAATTTCTCCCTTATTTTGTGGTTTACCCTAACTTAAGTGGAAAAACACTTTTTAGGAGTTTTGTATAAATAAGAATCATTCTATTTCATTTTTTTTATCATAACTCTCCTATCTTGGAGAAGACACTTGGCTGGAATTTTCACCCTCTTAGGAAAAAAACATGATTTTTCTCTTTCTTATGCAATTTTTGGATGCTAAGTGTTGATCTTGTGGGGGAAAGTGGTGTGCTATCTCTTGGAAGGTTGTCTCTTTCTTTGTGGTGGAATCTACTTGGTAAACTAGGGTTTGATCTTGCATCTTGTGGAATTGGTAAGGAAATTTATGCATTAGTTGGTATTTTCTTCTTGTTCCATGCTATTCTTGTTCGAAACCAGAGGAAGAGTATAAGTGCATACACCCTCCCCCAAGTTTCATCTCATTTGTTGGTTGATACGTTATTTTTGGCAAGGGTGCTAGGAGGAGTACAAGGGTGTACACACTCGTAGATTTACCTTAGTTTGATTTGCATGCCCTAGGGAGTAAAATGGAATACACCCATAGGGATTTTGTGAGTCTAACTATCACATCCAAGACTCCATTTACCCAATAGATTAAAGGCACTACATTGAAAATTGCATTGGAGAAACAAATTAGTTGCATTGGAAAACGTGGTTTAACGAGATATTGATTTGGTTCAAAGTGCAATAAATTGTATCCTTTGTATGCCTACTTGAGACACTAGGGCATCTCATTTAGCCAAATTATTCTTCCTGCTATCATAAATCTAATTCTACATCCATTAGGGTTGCATAAAACATCTTTCTTTCACTCATTACTCACTTGCCAACCACCAAGATTGCTTGTAAACTTGTACTTTTGTTTAGCTGCTCATTGTCTATCATCTTGACGGTTTACTTGCGTATTTTTGGGGTTGGAATTTTCTGTTGCAGAAAATCTTTTCTAAAACCATAAGGTTGTTGTTATAAGCTTCTAAAAACATCTCTTTGCAGTCGTAAATTACCATCAAAGGTTGTACTTGAGTGTTGGATAATTGCTTACCTGTTTAGTTCTCCATTGTCCAATAAACTTTTGATGCTTTTGATGGTTAATTGTGCAGTTGTTATAAATTTCTTATTGCTGATATAAATCTAATATATGCTGCAGTACTGAGACATCAAGATTATCTTGTTGATTTCCCTTAGCTTTTGAGGCTTATATTGCAGCATATTGTCTTGTTTTGGTGTTCTAATGTTGTTTTGCAGGGATACAACCTTGGAAACCATCTCCCACCTTCCAAGACCCCTTTTCCAAGCCTAAAAACCTCTCCTACCTTTGACCATAGGGGTGTTCTTATCATTTCCTCACTATCTCGTTGCAATCCCCCTAGGGTCACCCGAGATTACCCCCTTGTGTAGGATTTCCTCTTTACTAAAGCGAGGGGAGGGTTTATCTAAGGTGAAAGTGGGTAGAATATCCCATAGTTCTCTCCATATTTTGGATTGGGTCGGGATTTTCCCAACCTACTATTTGCACGATAAAACATACAACAATAAATTAGTTTTTAATCGATGAGTGTATGGGAGGACTGTGGGTAAAACTGGCCACTGTATCGAACAAATTGTGTGGTACGGAAAGCATCGGTGAGATGTATGGCGACTAGAAGAATTTTTGTATGGGAGTTTGTTGTATGGTGGAAGCTATGGTATGGATCGATGATTGTACTGATTCACTCAATTTTTAACCAATGATTGTATGGAAAAACAACGAATTTAATGCACCGTACAGTCTTCTATCAAATTTATATGGTTGGTAATTAATGAATTGTTGTATAGATAGAGAAATTGTTACAAATCATACAAGTTCTTCAATTTTTATTTGTCAATTTTTCGTGTAAATGTTTTTTTTTTTTTTTTTTTCTTCAACTTTTGTAGTGGGATGACTCATTATTATTGTTATTATTTTTTCTCAACTAAAATATGAACATAACTTGAATGATGAATGACCAAGGATCGATTTGTGGTCAATGACCAAACAACAACCAAAAAAACTCTGAAGCTCGTGAATTAAATATCCAAAATACTTGAAACACAATATAGAAATCCATATGAATAACAATATATATGTTGAAGTCAAAGTTACATATAATCATGCGACATTTTATATGTAAACCTATAAATATTTCTTGAGTATGTAATTAAAATGAAAACTCTTGTGGCAATGCAATTCTGAAAACTATAAATAGGAAGATGTAGACTTCGTGTGTGAATTTCCGATTTCGTTTTGATCAACACATTAATGCTCTTGGACGCTCTGTCATCTCAGCTAGACTGGTTATAACTCTTCCAAATCCTATATCATATTCATATTGTTTAGGGTTTGATTTTTTATGGTAATAGTTTTTATTATATTATATTTATTCTTTGAGTTTGTAATAATAATAGTACAATTTATTCAAGATTGATATATAAAATCTGCGATTCTGAGATAAATGATTTCTAATTTAAATAGGTTCATCCTATATTATTTTATGTGGACACAAAATTTTGTTATTTATAATTATTTGTGGGTGTAGATTTAGGTGTATTTGTGTTTTAGGTTATTAATCTATTTTTTAAGTCATCGCCGTGACTAAAGATGGTGTGGCCGGAGCATTCTTGAAAACTTCATTGCCACTTATTCTACCATCAGCTTCATGGAAGCATACATAATTTTATATAAAATCAACACATAATTTTATAGACATTAAAAAATATAGGTATAGAAAAGCAACTTAAGTGTCAAAAAACAATATGATGTTTTGCATTTTTTAAATTATTTTCGATAGATATAATAAACTTTATATTGTTTAATAATGTTTCATTTGAAACTAAAAGAAATTAGTTCCAGTAACATAATTTATTATTCAATTTGTAGTAACATAATTTATTATTCAATTTGTAATTTTTAGATTTTTTATTTTTTATTTTTTTTTATAACCTTTTTTATTTGATTGATAGATTATGCTTAATCTTATTATCTGATAAAGTGATGGAGTGAGGTTCGCATTGACCGCACTTGTGACTTCTTAAGAGGAAACATATGTTTTTAACCATTAGGCCCACTCAGGTTGTATAAATAGATAAAAACATTGAAATTGCTAGTAATTTATTCCAAATTTATGTGGTACTAATGGAGTTTACCACCTGTAACTAAAGTTCAATTCTTAAGAGACTTTACATGAGAATTCCCAAATAATTATTGAAGTGCATTTTCATGATTAACAATAGTAAGTGACAATCTTTAATGAGATATAGTAATTTGATAGTTTCATTGATCAATATCTACAAAGTACGGTTAATAGTATTTTCAATACTAAGTGAAGTGGTTTAATTTGAGAAACTCTGTAATTTTTGTTTTTTAATTTTTATTTAATTAAAAAGTTTAAATCAAATGAAAATAATCATTTCAATAAATTTACTCATTTGTTAATTGGATATAGTTTGTGTGGTTCTGGAATTGAGTGTTATCCTTCTCACCAATATTCTATTCTCGTTATCTAGAAAGAGATCAATATTATGAATTTTAAAAATATTAATAACATTTTATTCAAAAAATAATTAGGTAAATAATATTTAAGAGTTTTTAAAATTAATCAATAAATATTATATACAAACTATGGGAGATATAAAAGGTTTTTGTATAAACTATTAAAAAGTGAAACGATTTTTCCGGGATGGGGTGGACGTTGGGACAACCCAAGTCCACGTGGAGTGGTTATGGCCTAACATGACGAGCACTAGGAGCACGTCAGGTGATGGGGATCGGGTGGAGATGATACATGATCAATCGATAGGTTAACGCGATGAAGAGGATGGAATAAGGTGATGACAGTTCGTGCGATATAGGCATTCTACATGAGAATATGTGGGAGCGACAGGGAACTAGTACACACCTCTCATGCCCGAGCATGCTGAAGCATCTAGAAGGAGATACGATCCATATCAAGTGTTATTTCCCTGAGTGGAAATAAGGTGCGTGCACATTTTTCATGATGGAGCTAGAGATTAAGAGAGATTATAGGATGAAGAATATTAAGAGAAATTCGACAAACAATGACCCAGCCTAATAGGTGATGAGGAGGTCTATAGGTTCATACTTAGGGCCTCCTAGTGTGGTGATAATGAAAATTATGTTTGTTGGAAGTGGTGTGGGGAGATCTATCTCTGGTTGGTTCAAGTTTTCAATGGATCCACTGGGAAGTAGAAAAGGAAAAATTCGATGGGTGGGCGGCATGACATGGAAGCCTCCACCTCTAGAGTTCCCTCCTCTAATATGCATGCAATAAAAGATTCCTAGGTTGTTGTAATCAATTTGTTGAACTATGTTTGGATAAGGATAAGAGAGCCGCATAATAGGTCGAAGGACAAGTCTGGGAGTAGAGAGAGGAACTGTAAGACAAACAAGCCTTGGAGGAAGTGAAGACTGGGTAGATGATCCATTCTAGTACTCCAGGACCAAGGACATCAAATATTCAAGAATTATAGAAACGTATTGGACTGTTAAATCCATGGTTGTCCAAGAGATGTAAAGGACAAGGAACAAGAAGTCATACATCCTCCACACAATCCACAATTTAGAGGGAAAGTTTGAGTTGTTTTTCAAATCCTGGTTTGGCATTAGGTTCAGGGTGTCATCATATTCTTGGAAACCTAGAAAATAGATGAAAAATTAGGGCTCTCCTAGAAAGCTCGATTATGCTAGTTGCCCAATTGATGGCAATGAAGAGTAAAAGAAAGTGGAGGATATTAGAAGCATCCATGACACCAAGCCAAGAAAGGGGATGCCTGTGATAGACACATCTAGTTGAGGGGTTTGTGGTTCTCTGGTTTCTGAATTTTGTTTACCTACAACCAAGTGAAGTATAGCCATGTTGTTAGGGTAGTGTCTTTGGATAATAATTCAACTAGTATAGGGGTTTTTGGTTAAGCTGAACATGGAGGTTTTTGATCTCTAGACTACACTCTTTCTAAGTCTATACTTTTGGTCTATTGATGGAAAACCATGACATTTTGCTGGGGTGTGGACTTGGTTTCGAATTTTTGGCAGGTCCCCTCGGTTTGACTCTATATTTTTTGTGAATATAATAGAATACCTGGTATTTTTAGATTAAAAAAAATGTGAAAATATTGAATGTAAAACAAATCATATAATTCTCATTGTGGGGCATGACGCCTAGCTCTGTATAAATGAAAGGTGGCTTCCTCACCTTTCACGTGGTTTTCCCAAGATAAAATGATCATTTCATTTAATGAATTGTTAATTGGATCTAGTTTTTGTGGTTGTGGGATTGGGTGGTATAAATTTGACGAACACTTCGACCTGTCGAGTAAATTTTTTATTACGAGTTTCTTCTTAAAACTGCCCTTCTAGTGACGTTTTATTTTTATTTTTTCCCATCATTTAAATACTATGTGTCATATGTGTTTTTGTTCATTTTTTTTGTAAATACAAAAGCATCCCATGCACAACAAAAATATGAAATTGCATTTAATATAATATCATCAAATTGTTTCACATGTAATACAACACCATTAAAAACATAAGCAAAAAAACTTAACAGATTACCTTGATATAGCACCCTGCACACAATTTCAATTTTGAAAATAACTAAATAAGAGGTTCCAACTTCTTTCTATGCATCAATTCCATGTAGATCCAATCACTGTACAAATACAATCGACCAAACACTAAGTAGTATGCATGTAATGATGCCAAGATAACTACAACCTAGAGGAAAAGGAAAAAAGTACTTATGAATGGTTGTTCTAAAAATAATAATAAAAGTTATGGATTGCAAAAAAGTACTTACCAATGGTTGTTCTAATAATAATAATAAAAGTTATGGATTGCAAAATTTGAAATAATTATCGTTATTAATAAATGAAATAATAAATATTACTGAATTATTTTGGATTTGTTTTAGATCTTGTGAGAAGTCGACTGCACCCATGTTTATTCTTGTTATCAAGATTCAGGAAGACATTAAAAACATACATGGGAAGGTATTTAAATTTGGATTCTTAAAAACCAAATATAATGAGAAAATAAGTTGCAAGAAGGTGTTTTCTAGCTTCAACCAAAGGAAGACAATTTTCAACACCATAATTGCAATTTAATATTAATGAGCCTTACCTCTCTAGATAGTTGCATGTAGGTTTTGGGAAGTGTTTCTAAATCCTTGATCTTTTCTTCCCTGTCATTCACTTTTCAACCTGTCCAATTTCCAAAGAATCCATGTGACTTGTAAGTTGTGAGCATGCAGGTACTGTGAAGCCTTTGCTATAATATTTGTAACTTATGTAATGTGCTATGCATGCAACCTGTAAGTCGCAACCTCCATCTTAGGGATGATTTTAAGGATGAAAATTTATTTTAAAATGTAGAAACCTTGGCTAATCTTACTAGTCCTTAATATGCCAACTATATAATGTTTGGCGATATTTTTGGAAAAGTATGCAAATTTTAGGGATTTTATATAGTTTGTTTATAATTTTGGCTATTTTTAAGGTAAAATAATTTTATCCTATACAATTTGGGCTAATCATTTTTAGAATTTTTTGGGAAAAACCATGGAAAATTAACCCATGGGAAAAATTTAGCCCCTAAAATTCAAATTTTTTATTTCAAAAATTAAGTGAAAGTCATTAGCTACTTGTAAATTTAAAAATTGTAGGTATTTGAGCATTAAAAATTGAAAAAATGAGTAAATACAGATCAAATTTAACCACTACTCCCCACCAAAGTTATATTCCCCTTAATGGCACGTTGAACTTATATTTATTATTGAGTATATTGTTGTAACAACTTTTAGCCCTATTCCCCAAAATTCTTAGGTGGAAAAAATCAATCAATAAAAAATCAATTTTACAAATTTCAAAAAATATTAATAACATTTTATTTAAAAAATGATTCATTAAAAATTATTTACTATTTTTAAAATTAATTACTAAATAGTGTATACAAACTATGGGAGATATAAAGGTTTTTGGATAAACTATTAAAAAGTGAAAATACTTTTGAGTGTTGGGTTTCATCATCGTGACAAAGCCTAAGAGTAAACAAAGCAGGAAAATGGAGGAACCAGAGACGAGGTGTATTTTGAATTTGCATTGGAAGGAGGTCTGGTTTTGGAAGAGTTTGTTCTAGGGTTTGATAGGAAGGCTATCGGCCGTCTAGATTTTTATAACCTTTCTTTAGATCCAACTTATTTTTTACTCAGTTTAGTCTTGTTTCTATCATATTTTCTTAACTTTTTTTGGGTATTGTTATGGTCTTATTGACTGTTAGTGTTAGTTGAGCTCGGGCCCACATTGATTTTCTTTCATTAATCTTACCCTGTGACTATATTGCTCATTGATTAATTGACCTATTTTTGATTTCATATGATTTTCCTATCTTTGGAAGCTAGTCTGGTGGAGTGTTGTTGTTAGTGTGTTATAGGTGTCCTGACCTCCACAGTTTACTCTTCCATTTCCTTAAACTTTTTTTCAGTTCACCTATGGGTCCACCTGATTTGATTGGAGGGAAGGGAAAAGTTTTAAAGTTGTCACACTTACCAAAGATTAATACGTAGTTGCCCCAACCATCGGCTTTCAATGACCTTAATTATCAACTTAATCCTACTGTGCCTTGGGATAACTTATCCTATCTACCTCGAAATTTATGCTTTCCGACTTGTGTTACTACTCATCCCAGTCTGAACTCTATCCTTGCGGAGAGATTTTTTCCATAGTCACAAGAATCCTGCTTCGTTTCGGCCCAAACTACAGTCAGGGTGACTCCCAAACCTACTGGAAGAAGGCGAAGGATTTGGAAACCTAACAGGGTTCCTAGAAAACTTGTGTTGGGGTCATATATTGAACTAGAGGAGACTTGCAATATGGACCTTTGTGGGCTGGTAGGCCGCGTCTCTTATGATTACCTATCGTAGAAACCCATTCAGGGGTGGATGGAAAAGATTTGGAACCCAGATACAATCCACAACTCACCTTTCTAGAAAAAGGGTGGTTAGGTTTCATGTTCAGAACACCTGAGGATGCAGTAACTCTTTTGGCCTCACGGTGGATTTTCGGGGCTAGTAGTATTATGTTGAAAAGATGGCAATTATCTTTTGACCCGCATAGTGAATACTTCTCTAAGCGACGCCTCTGGGTTTTATTACCAGGGCTTCCTCTCCAATTCTGGAATGAAGGGGCTCTAAGAAACATTGGAGACTACTTCGGTACTTTTATCACAGTCGATAGGTCGGCCCTCATTGCAATAGACAGAAAAGTGTGTCGTGTTCTAGTGGAAGTAGATATTCACGGAGGCTTACCAGAAACACTTGAAATTATTTGGCGTGACCGGAGGAAAAAAAAAAGTTTAGACTACATGGGGATACCTTTTAGATGCAACAGATGTCACTGCATAGGACATTTGCGAAGGGACTGTGAAGTTCTGAAAGCACCGGAGGAACCTAATGAAGAGTTGGAAAACTGGGATATTTCGGATAGCACTTTGGAGGTGGAACTATTTGGGGTTGCGGATACTGGCTTACAGAGGGAGTCTAGGAATCTGGAGGATTTTCAGGAGACTTATACGGGTAAGTTAAAATTCTACTGTCCAACCTTGTTTGATTCATTAACACTGTGGGAAGGGGACTTACTAGAAAAGTCACAGGAAATTGACATTATGTCTAGTAATATTATCCATCATTCGAGTTCCGATAAAGATGTGATGGCAAAGTCTTCTATTCCATCAAATGCTATAAACTTGGGGACCAAAAATCTCTCGGGATGGGATAGTCTATTTGAGGCTACTGATAGTAGAACATCCCCCACATTAACCTCGTTGTTAGTAGCTTCTACTTTGATCACTTCTCATCGTAAGTCCCAGTCGGGTTCTTTGTCTCCTACACTATCAATCTTCGAAGGAAATCTACACGGTTGTAGGGATTCGAAAGTTGATGACGAAGCCCTTCTAGCTATTTATGACATCCTTCTTCCATCTGATCGGGATAAAGATCCTCCCATCCCTCTACCTGTCTTCCTTGGAAAAGAGGTTGTTGTTCAGACTCCAGGTGGGGAACTTGCTTCCTCGTCAAAACCTAACCCTGAAGGAAATGGAAAGGAGTGCACATGGTTGTGTGGTCTAAGTATTGAGATATCACCCATAAAAACCAGAAGATCATGGAAAAAATTGGAAGGGGGTTTAGTACTTTCTAAATGCAAAGACATTACCACTTCTGACAATGGGGCACTTAGAGCGTTGAAGGCCCTAGCAAGGGAAAAATAATGATATTATTTTCTCTAAATATTCGAGGGATAGGGGGTCCCCTAAAAGTCATCGCATTTCGTCGGGTGTTGGATCATGTTCGTCCATATATCATTTTTTTATAGGAGACTCTTGTGCAGTATTAAAAAGTATGAGCTTTCTTACAGGTTTTTCAGCCGACCTAGGTTACTTGTGCAGTTAGTTCTCTAGGTACTTCAGGGGGTTTACTAGTGGCTTGGGACTCAAATTCCTACTCCTTACTTCCCTCTCTGACTTGTGGGGTTATCTTATTGACTTGAAGATGTCTTTCTACTCAATGCCTTCTTACTTTTCTCAATGTATATGGGCCCTATATAGAAAAAAGATATTTTTGGGATAATTTGGCGGTTAGTGGTATTCTTGAGGAAGAAAATTTGATTATTGCAGGTGACCTAAAAATTACACTATCTGTTGAAGAGGTATGGGGTAGTACTAATTTATCGGTTTCTTTGGCAGATCATCTCAAATAAATTTTTTAGTCAAAAACTTTAGTGGATATTCGTCCAGATAGGCTGGTTCCTACGTGGATGAATGGACGACAGGGATCCAAGGCTATTGCAAAAAGGCTTGATAGATGTTTATTATCAGATAGTTTATTAATCACAATATATTTTTATCGACCATGGGTGGAATATCTGTTTATTTCGGATCATGCACCTATCGTATTTCAGATGGATCTAGTTTCTGTCAGTAAGAATTATCCCTTTAAATTCAATCCATTATGGTTGATGGATGTTGATTTTTCATCCTTAGTTAATATGGTCTGGAAGGATGAAAAATACCTAACGGAAGGGGGTTATCAACACAGACTAGTATGGAAATTAAAATACCTTAAAAAGCAGACAAAGATATGGGCAAGGAAAAAAGAAGAGTTCTTGACTAAGCAACTGGATACTCTGGAAGCTCAGATCAAAGAAAATTTATTTTTTGTAGTGGAGAAAAACACAACCTATGAAAAAGAAATTATCCTAGGAAAGGTGGAAATGGAAAGGAATGAAATTCTGAAATACAATGAGGAAAACTAGTGCGAGAGGAGCAGAGCGATTTGGATTAGAAGTGGTGACTCAAATACAAAGTTTTTTCATCATTTTTCTAATCATAGGCGCATCCACAAACATATTTGGGAACTAGTTGATGATGATGGTAAATAGTTTAAAGGCCAAGAAGATTTGAAGTAGGCAGATACAAACTATTTTAGAAATTTCTACAAAGCTCGAGATGAATCTTTTAATTCAGAAAAGATTGAAGTCACATAACTCTATCCAAGAATGGTGCAGACAGAGGATATAGATTTACTAATGAAGCCTATTACGGCTGAAGAAATAAAAAATGTTCTCAAATTATTCCAAAGGGACAAAAGTCTGGGTCCAGATGGCTGGACGGTGGAATTCTTCACATAATTTTTTGATTTGGTTAGTGATGATCTGGTCCATATGGTGGAGGAATCTAGGTTATATGGGAATATTCCAAGCTGTCTAAATTCTACCTTCTTGGCTTTGATTTCTAAAGAAAATAATCAAACCACTTTCGGGGATTATAGGTCGATATCCCTCTGCAACCTTTGCTACAAATTGATTTCAAAAATCATATCAAACAGGATAAATCCAATTCTATCCTGTAAGATTTCTGAAGAACAGATTGGATTCTTGGAAGGGGGAAGAATTCAGGATGTTATAGGTACTTCCTTTGAGTGCCTGCATAGCTTAGCAAAAAAGAAAAAAAAAATCATTGATTCTAAAACTGGACTTGCGCAAGGCATATGATTGTGTGGATTGGGACTTTCTCCATTTGATTCTTAATCAAGTTGGTTTTGGCTCTCAAATGATAAGATGGATAATGAGTTGTGTTATATCACTGTCCTATGCTGTGCTCATAAATGGGGAGGTTACAGACTTTTTTAAAAGTGAAAGGGGCCTAAGGCAGGGGTGCCCACTGTCTCCCCTTTTATTCATCTTAGTAATGGAGGCACTCAACATTCTATTAAAAAAAAGTAAAGTGAAGAATAAGCTTCCAGGTGTTAAAGTTTCAAATTTGATAAACATTTTACATCTTCTTTTTGTAGATGATGTTTTGATTTTGTCAAAGGTTGATCTTTTTGAATGGAAGGAAATTTTTGATCTTATAAATCTATTTTGTAAAGTCACAGGCCTGTAGGTAAATTCTTCAAAGACTACAGTGCATTTTGAAGGGTTGTCCGAAGCTGAGTTGTTTCCTTTAAAATTGTTGTTACCGTATACTTTCTCGGGCTTAAACTGCGGCTTCAAATATTTGGGATTTCATTTGAAAAAGGACCACAGAGGGTGGCGGATTGGGCATGGTTGTTAACAAAAATTGAAAAAAAGATTGGTAATTGGTGCTATAGGTGGCTCTCTTTGGGAGGTAGGTATGTTTTACTAAAGTCAGTTCTAGAAAGTCAAGCCGTTTATTGGATGGTGGTAGAATTACTCCATAAATTTGTAATAGCCTAGATCCGAAAACTATGTTTCAAGTTTTTATGGAGTGGAAATTTGTCTTCGAGTCACATCCATTTGTGTAGTTGGGAGGTACTCTCGCAGCCAAAATCTTCTAGTGGGTGGGGTGTCTGAGACTTAACTCATTTCAATACATCTTTGCTAGAAAATACCCTTTGGCATACACTCTACTGTGAAGGTATTTGGCACAACATTGTGTTGGATAAATATTTAAAACACCAGGAAGTGACAAAGTGGTTCAGGTCGACAAACTTTGAGCAGAGCACCGCTTCTAGAATATGGAGGAACTTACTAAAGACTGTTCATGTGATAACTAATTGGCATAGTTGGCTTTCGGGCTCGGGGAAAAAAATCTATATTGGACAAGACTATATCCTGGGATTGTGCGAAAAATATCTTTTGTCTCAGGAGCTTTGAGATCATCTTATTAGAAGGGATATCAAATTTCTTGTCAATGCAAAAAATCCTGCTGTTATAAGGGACAGTTCTGAATATTGGTGAGAAAACATTACTTTAGGTCTTTGTGGTGCACTCACAGAGGAATGGGACAACTACACAAAGAAATTATCAGCAGTTGGATTTACCCTGGGTGATACATATGACACTCTTATGTGGACGGGGGGAGATGCCTCAGGCAAAACAACTATAAAAAAAATTTATTCAGCTCTTGTTCCTACTAAAAATTATCATCAAGAAACAAATTGGAAACATAAATTGTGGAAATGGAATACCCAATTAAAAATAAAACTTTTCACATGGCTGACCATATCCAGGAAGATTTTAACTTGGAAGGGATTCAGAAAAGAGGATGGGAAGGACCTGGTTGGTGTGTTTTTCGCAAAAGAAATGATGAAAATATTGAACTCCTGTTCATTGAGTGCAGCTTCACAACACAAGTCTGGGCACGGATAAAACATCTGTTGAACATAACAAGTGTCTGGAATGGACAGGATATCGCAGATTGTTATGATCATTGGGTAAATGACAAGTCATTCCTTCCTGAATTAATGACCATAACTTTTTGGGGGCTGTGTCTTGAAAGAAATAATTGTATTTTTGAAAATAAGTCTCCTTTGATCCACACTGTTTTATTCAAAATCTTGGGACTTTACACACCAAACAAAACTTCTATTACAAAATCATTTATAAAAGAATGTTTTATTCAAAAGGAGGAGGGATCATCCATTCCTTTCTTTGACAGGGCAGCAAGTAGCGACCATTTATCTTGTGGAGCGGGAGGTGTCATTAAAACAAGTAAAAATCTGGTTTATAGATGGTATCTAAATGTTGGTGCAGGTTCAAATACAAAGGCAGAATTAATGGATATATGGGCTACCCTAACTTTAGCCAACCATCTAACTATTCGAATGCTTCAAGCCTTAGGAGACTCAAGAGTGATCATAGAATGGTTGAATGACAAGGCAAAGCTGGATGTATGCTACATTGAGGGATGGAAGAAGTGCACAAAATATCTATGCAAAAATTTCCAGAGCCTAAGCTTCCATCATATCTACAGAGAGTTTAATAAGGATGCCGATAAACTATCCAAGGAATCTCTCTTGGCTCCTGAAGGAAGGATATCATTCTATTAGTGGGAACCGGGTGGAACAAAGCAGACTTAGCACCTAAATATTTACTGATATCCTAGCCTAGTTATCTCATTTGATTATAGATCATAACAGTAATTTTGGAGTCTTTATTGTTGACTTTCAGATAGTACTTTAGATAGTAAATCTGGCAGATTATAGTCTGTTCTGTCTTTTGAGGTATTACTTGTGAATTTTTTGATTATGTTTTTCTCCTTTGTGCCCTGGACATATGACACTTGTCTCAGGGTTGATGATTGTAACTCATGGATGATAGTATGTAAATAAAATTGCATCTCTAATATAATTTTGAGCAAATTTCTTTTTGGAAAAAAAATGAATCATATAATTGTCAATGTGTTGCATGCCAAGTGGCTCTGGGTCCATGAAAGGTGGCATCCTCACCTTTCACATGGCTTCCCCAAGATAACTCCACCTCCTCAATATACCATCGGCAACCTCCAATAGTAAGACACAAAAATGAAAATTTCCACGTCAGCGAATTTTTAGCGCAAAGAGGATTAATCCTATATAGGATATATTCTTTTGTAACATTCAAGGGGTTAGTCATTTCAGTGTAATTTTGAGGATGGAGCAGGACATGAGAGTTTGAGAAAGTCTAGAAGGGTAATTGTGAAGGATATTTGTTTATTTATCCACGCCATCTCATAAGTTTATGACCAAGTTGGATTTCTTACTTAAGGAAAATTCTTCTATGGTGATGTACACGATTCCCTTTGAGGATATATGGCTTTTGTCTCTAGTTTTTATTGGTCACATAGGAATTTTGTATAATTGATATTTTGTTTTTTACTTTAGAATTAGAATATATGTTTATAAGGGAGATGAATAATTTTGAGATAAGAGATAAGATATTTAGAGTGTAGGGATAAGTGTATAAATGAGTTGAGATTAATAATTAAGATGATTGTTGATTTTCTTTTAAGATAATTTAAGTGATTCTTTTTTATATTCATAAATTAAAAGGTTAATATGGTTGGTATTGTTATAAATATTTTGAAATTGAGATTTAATGTGGGTGTACATAGTATATTTTAAGAAAATGTGATTTTCATCCTCCACCTTCTTAGTATTACACAATTGACAAATTATGTTATCCCATGATATTTTAGGAATTGTCCAATGTTGTGTTTTATTATAGGTTGTGAGACTTTGTTTTTATTTTAGCAATGCTTAATTTATTATTTATGCTAGTTATAATAAAAAGATACTTTTGATCTTACAAATGGGGGTTAATGACCTATTTATATTATTTTGATTCTTTCTTATCCTCTAATTCTTTATTACACCACATTTTCTCCTTAAGTTTAGATGTAATAGTGTTTTTAATGATATCGATGATTGACCCGAGACTTGGCATGTTTATGTCAACTCCTCTCAAGCCATAGGTGGTTTTGAATGGAGTTTGGAGCAATATTAGGATTCATTTTCTCTTTCATGTTAGTTGCCTTGTGCTTGTACATTAGGTACCTAGTGATAGTCCTACTCTAAATGGGGGAAGGCCCACTACTATGAAGAGGATAGGATAGGGTGTATTGCTTTTAATTCTGTGATTATAAATTATTAAATGATTGTGTATTTTATTGATCTTTCTCCATGATTCTTTAAAGATGATGTATCCATAAACTTCACATCCATATAAGATCACAAGAATCACGAGAGTCTAAAAGAGGAAATTGTTTTTTCCTACATCCATAAGTCAATTTATTGACAATTGTTTTCAAGACAAAAATAGTCTTTCCACCCTTCATTAATCCTTTTCTCGACACTATCATTCTAGTTAAGCTTGTGATAAAGGTCAACTCCAAGATATTTGTATGAATTAACTTCCTTTAAGTTATTATTATCATACAAAAAATTATTGCAAGCAATCATTTTGGATTTGAGAGTCATAAGCTTTGTTTTGTTAGTGTTTAATGTCATATCGTGCTAGAAAAAAAATCCTTGAGAATTATTAGTTTCTTTTTTAGAACAGAGAAACCTTGCCATAAGAAAAATATCATCAATGTAAAGAAGAAAGATGAAATCATAGATTGAGGAGAATCAAGAAATTTCATATATGTAAATATTTACAACTAATTTATAAACTTAACTATGATTTAAAGTTATTTAGAGATTGCATATTTGATCAACTTAGATGCTATGAGCCATTTATAGCTCAAATTGAACTAAATTTCAACCATCAAAGTAGAATAAGAAGTAGAATATAGCGTATAAATATTTTTACAAGTTTCCTTGTAAAAGATAGCAATAAATTATTTTAAGAGGAAAAATTATTATTTTTTAATGGGGAAATAAACAATCTTGGAAGGACTATCTCAAAAAGATAACTTAAGGAAAATTGTTCTGATTAAATCAAAGGGTTGATAAGATTATTGACAATAGTCAAGTTCAAAGTTTTCATTCATTCATTATGGTTTGTGATTTATTCAAAGAAGGTGAACAGTGAGATTTTCACACTTTAAGCTAATAAGTTTGTAAAAGTGAGAACTATTTTGCAAGGTCTATATAAATAGACATGTCCACATGTTCTATGTTTTTTAAATCTAGCTATGCAATTATTGGTGAAATGACAACTTTTCATTGCTTGAAATTGCATTTTTGAATGCATAAATCGATTCATCTCCCTAAAAAACATCTAGAACACTCGAATTATGCAATCTCAACATTGAAAACTATAATTCCAAATATCCTTCTAAATTTCTAACTAAATTTTAGAAAAAACCTGTAAAAAATATACATAGAAAAAATTAAAAATTAGAATGTTTAAACTATACGCTATACAAATCGATACAAAGCATACCAAAGAAAACAAAAATTTTCAAAATGTTTAGTTACTAGAATAAAATTTATACCATTGCAAAGTATTTTTCTATTCTTTGCATATGTTAATCTATAAGTCATAGACGTTTACATTGCACCTAGTGAATTACCAACGTCTAATAGGCATGAAAGATAAATCCAAAGTTTGTTGCATATAAAATTGTATGATGGAGCGGGCATTGTTGTATCGTATCAAAGGTTAGTTGTGTTTATGGTGAAATCACTAGGAAATTGATGGAATTTCTCAGTACCCCTCCATCGCAGCAGGAACCGCGGTTACTAAGTACACTACAAAGTGGTATCAGAGCTCCAGTTTCAACACTAGACCTGCTTGGGCCAAACATAGCAAGCATAAGTGAAATTGTTAGCCAATCTGCAAACTGCTTGACAAAATGTCTGAAAGGGATGTGGTTCATGGTTATGCAATCATTGTGGCACATGGCATATACTTGGAAAGAGAGGATTAATACATACATACATACATACATACATACATACATACATACATACATACATACATACATACA
>ML779124.1:714456-740271 GCA_009831015.1 Picea engelmannii | reverse complement strand
CAAATGATCACTAATGATTCTTGTTGAGATATTTCAAACATAACAAAGGATATATAGTGGGAAAGTCACGAGGTGGAATAATTGCAAGCCCATAAATGTCTTAAGAGGAATGACACCAGCTGGAATCCAAGAACTTCTTTTTGAGTTTTCGTGAATATTTATGTGCATATTGACAGTATAGGGAACTTATGGATGCTATATGGATGATTGGTCCCTTCTACTGAGATTGGATCTGTTGGCTCTCTAAACTTGTTATTCCAACAGAATTCCTTTAGCATAGGAAGTTCTAAAATTACCAAACTTGAACTTTGGACTTTTACCGATCTATTCTATACTTGTTATTCTGTACTTGTTGTGGGGATTATATCTAAGAACAACCTCATTGATATTGATGCATTACAATCTTTTATTGCATCCAAATTTTTCTAATGAAATCTTGGGTGCTATTCCTTCTATTTGCAGCAAGGATGTGTATGAATTGGTTGTCGAATTAAGACTGGTATGTCTCTGTTTTGGGTGATATTGGAAGGATTCCTCATTGTCAGCATGGCAAAGAAGTAGAAAGTCATCAACAAATGCTAGGAATTAGCTATTGGATGATTATTGCTGGAGCTCTAGGCCAGGTTGGCTCGAAGAAACAAAATGCAAAGACTAAAAACAATGTCCTAAGTGGCAATGGTGAACAAGTAAGTATTTTACAATCCACAGTTGATGTCACATACTCCATGGAGGTGGACGAACACTGGTCTCGTGGACCATTATGGAAAAGTAACATGTTAGTCAATGTTTAATCACACTTAGTGACATATTATTGGAAGGCATTTGATTGAAAGGATTCTTAATCTCTTAAGCAGTGAATACTTTAATGGGCCCTATGCCAGGAAGCTAGTGTAACTCAAAGGATTCACCTACCAATTAAAAGGGAGATCCTCAACCTTATGCTATTAGTTGAATATTTATCAGAAAGTACATGGATTTGTTGATTGCATGTGCTAATTATTTTATTCTTGTGTTTTACTTATAAGTATGATGATGCCTATGCCGGTTTTGACTGTCAAGAAGATGGAGCACAAAGAAAACTTCCAGGTCTAACCGGTGCGCATAGTGGATAGGAAGATCAAAGAAATTTTTGTAGAATTTTGACTAACTCTTATTGTACAGGTGTATACGGATGCACTAAGGATAGTGCATAAATAAGGGGGAGGGGAATGTAATACCCCGACTTGATCCCCGGATTGTAAATATATTGGACATATGATACTTAGGCTGATGAGCCGGTATGTTTAGGCCGGTGTGCCTGTAAAGATGATCAACGGTCGGAGAGCCTATATTATAAATTATACATATGAACTAAATAATAAAAATAACACCACGACTGCAGACCAAGGGGCCAAAAGAGTATGGGGGGATAAGACTCCACAAGTGGAAAAGAGGACTAAGGTATAGGGTAAGGTGGCTTAAGTCAAGGGGGATAAGCCAAATATAATTTAATAATTGTTAGAAATAATAGATGTGCTCGTTTAACCGTAGAAAATATAGCAATATTGTCACCCAAACATAGGCCAAATCCACCCTCGAGCACCTTAGCCTTGACATAGAATGATTTCGGAAGCAAAACCTAGGCCTAATAGCCAATCAATGTAGCGTACCTCTCTCCAAAGCTAGCACACAAGGCATAAAGACAAACCATAACCAATAGAAATTCCAAGCCTAAATTGAGAATACAGGTTGCAGTAGCTGCAGCTGCAGCTACTGTCCAGACTTGCGCACTTACTCAGTTTCTGCAGTGCACACTCTTACATTTTTGCAGTTGCGAGATATGTGTGTCAAATGAGATTTGGCGCCCTATATTCATACTGTTCTCTTTAAGTTGTCTGGGCCGACTTCTACTTCTGGAGGCTAATAACTCAATAATAAATATTATCTTGAGCTGACTTGCCTCCTAGGGTTATTATCCATGCTTTAGGGTTTCTTCTTGCTTCCCAAAATATTCTATTCTTCTCAGGGTTACACATGGGGGTTAATACCTTCCGCAGCTACCATAATATCAACACTCCCTCCTAGCTAGGGAGGTATTGAAAGCAATGGCCTTGAGCACAAACATACCATTCAATTGATAACATCACCATAGTCATACAGGTTATCTCATGATTAGATCACGAGCACCCTCATCATTATCAATATCATTTGATAGCATCAATTGTATCATCTCTAGAATCCATACTCCATCTGAGTAATCAAACATGATAATGAATAAGTCATTCACTCCACAAAGTGATGCAAGAACCATTCTTCTAATTCATACATATTTCCTAGAAGAATAACTATTTCAACAGATGCTGGAAGCCACGCCATGGGCTACAAGGACTATTATTCTACATACGTCCTGGAACATTTTTTGACTGGAGAATGTTTATCCACTAGCACACTGACTATCCATCTAGATGATAATAATTTTCAACACTATTGATAGTATACATGACAATCAGAACAATGTCATTCAATAGAACACAACTGTGTCTATCCATAGTAGTACACAACTACTATCTAGTGGTACACTACCACACCAAGTAGCACAAGACTACTTAATTAGCGACACAGAGTCACGACCAGTGGAACATATCCACCACAGTAGCATACATCTACTATCCAGATACATACAGTCTCCATAGAAATCATATCATATGATATCACCCTGCACATAAAACAATATCATGATATAAACTGAGTTATCTGGGCCATTATTCAACTCACATATGTGAGATATGGAAGAGCATCTCCCCTTGGAAAGTAAAACATCATCCATGGGATATATAGACTATTCTTCTCAAGAATACAAGAACAATTGTCCTTGATTTATGAGCCTGGACCATTCACCTAATTGGGCCATTCCTCCGGCACTAGTCATAGTGCAACTTGGAGAGAATGAGTCTGCCCTAGGGAATTCTTGTCCCTGATTTCTAAACCTGGACCATTCACCTAACTGGACCATTCCTCCGACACTAAACATAGTGCAACCTGGAGAGAATGAGTTTTCCCTAGGGAATGACTATTCGGACCATTTCCTAATGGAAATGATTGTTCTGCACCAACCTCCAAAACAAACATTCTTCGAAACTTCTCACAACTATGAAATTCGAAAGAATGACTGCCCGACAAGGCAGACCATTCCACTTGACCACTACCTAGAGCCAAGAAGAATGATTGTCCTAGACCATTCCCCCACACTGGACACAAGGGGAATCATTGTCTATGGTACATCAACAATCTATCGAACCATTTTCATTACGAAAATGACTGTTCAATCTGGACCATTTTCCAAACTGAAAATGCTTGTCCATTAGAAATATCAAACCACTTTCCGGACTGGAAAGGAACTTCTCATCCTGGACCATTTTTCGAATTGAAAAATGACTGCCCATAAATCAATAACACATCAGTGCTCCCTCCCAACATGGGAGTAATATCTTCCTTTTTCCACAAGGAAGTTGTCTCCACGAGCCCCAACTTGCAAAATTTTCATCTTGGATAGAGGTTTTACCAGAATATCTGCTATATGCTCATCTGTGGAGATATATTGGAGAACTACTTCTCTTTTCTGGACTTCATCACGGAGAATGTAATGCTTGATCTCAATGTACTTTGGTCTATTATGGAACACAGGTTTTCTCTAAAGGGTTCATGTAGCTTTGATCATTACAATATATATCATGGTCAAATTCAACACTTTTGTTTCCCGCTAGTTCATGACATCGTGACAAGGCTCAAACTGAAACATATCCAAGTAGAACTTCTTCTGTCATCATGAGAGTTTATCATGGATTAGCAATCCATCATTCCAGACTTCTGAGTAACTATTCTGATATCTCTGTCATAGAAATTTTTCACCATGCTTCTACTGTATATGAGATACTCTACATCAAGTTGTTTGAATCCATACAAGGTCTTCTTATATCTGCATACATGGGTCTCTTTCTGGTATACCTCAAAAACTTGAGATTTCTTTACATAATCTTCTTCCTCAAATGCTCTTATTGGGAAGAACAGTCTTTTAGAACCAACTAATGTAAACTACAATCCATGGATATTGCAAAAGATATAATAGCTCAGATAGAGGTATATGTGGTTTACGGGAACAAGCTATTATCATAGTCTTCTCCTCCTTCTGGAAGAACCTCTAGTTATGAATCTCGCAATGCTTCCATTCATAATCCTTTTTCACAATTTCTTACATATACTGTTCTTCATCATATCTTCCATTACTTCTATTTGATTTCTTCTAGTGAGTTCAAACCAAGTTGGTAGTCTTGTGATTCTCAGTATAATAACTGGTTGTTCTGGATTTTCTTTCTTTCTTGGAATCTTCATGTTCTTCCTCATGTTTCACTTTAGCTCTTGGGTCCATGGAGTCATCTATAGATTCCATTCCCTGAATATTCCAACTTCTTCCTTTTATCATAGGATCATGGATGTAGATGGACAACCAAGGATACTTAAAGGCTTGTTTTCGAAGAAGACTTCTTCTAGAGTCAAACTGAACATGTACTATTTATCATGGCCGCTACTTTCAATTGGAACATGGATAGATACTTCATAATCCTCGATGGATCATATCATTTAGGATTATCTCCCTCCTAATTCTTGTTTCATGCATGAATGCATGCTCTTCTTTTGGAATTTTATAAGAAACTCCCTCCATATAAGAGATTCCATGCTTTCGTTTGCATCCTTATTGCCTTCTGCAAAGTGTCACAAGTCTTTTTCTATTTTCCTCTTGATTGTTGACTTCTTTCTGTTTTTACTTCTTCTAGGTTTCTTCAAGTTTGATTATGATTTCAGCTTATCTTGCAGTTGTTACTTATGTAATAGCTTCCACAGGAATTGTTACCAAGGATTGTCAATGTGCTTCATCTTTTCATGTGTATTGCTTGACTTGTAGTCATCGTGATAGTAATCCTTATCTTGTTATTCTTCCATAGGTATTGTTTCACTTGAACATATTATCTTCTAAGAAATAGATATGCAAGATATGTACAAAAACTACGTAAACATGGTATGTACAAGAACTATGAAGAATATTGTTACCTTGTTTTAGAAGAAGAATTTTGTTTTATCCTGCTTGGCCTTGTTTGGGGGTTCCCGTTCTTCGACAACTAATGCTTCGTGTGTTTCCTCCTTTTCTTTAACTTGGGACAATGATTCTTGTAGTGACCATATTTTCGATAGTTGAAGCATTGTATTTTTGACATATCTTTCTCTTGATTTGGTTTCTTCCTTGAGTCAAACTTCTTCTTATTCCTGAATTTCTTGAACTTTGTTGTGTAGGCTTGGTCATTATATTTCCTTTGGAATTTCTCTTTTGAGCTAATCCTTTATTCTTCTTGTGCACAACAAGTCCAAAGTTCTTCAAATGTGGGATACTCCTTCCTTGTGTTCATGCTTGCGGAAAATGCATCCCATGTCTTGGGAGCACCATTGAGTACTATATTTACCAGTTTCTTCTCTGAAATGATTTCTTCAATACCTTGTAGTTGATCTCTTATCTGAGATATTCTCAAAGTATGATGTTATGCTATCATAATCATTCATTTTCATGTCATAGAGCTCATTCTTCAGACTCAATACTTGTCCAATGTTTCTGACTGAGAAGAGGTTAGTTAGGGAATCATACATCTTCTTAGATGATTCAAGATGAAAGATGTAGAGTATCAAGTGGTATTTTACAGAGTCCACTATGATAATCATGACATTGATGTCATTGTCCTTGAACTTCGCCATAATTGCAACGTTTTGAGGTTCCTTTTTTTTTCCTTCTTCAAACTGTGGTTCCACAATCTTTTATTTCACTATATCCAACACTTTATTCTTGGCAAGGATGAGATCAATCCTTGTCTTCCATGCTCTGAAGTTAGAAGCCCCTTCTAACTTTTTTTTCAACTTCATAGAATAAGTCATGACTTATTTGACTTGGTCAACCTTTGACTTTGACCAAAAACTCAAACTTGGCATCTTAGCTTGCTGAGAGTACCAGGAGGTGCGTTGGGTTAGGACAGACTAGGCTATCTAGAAATTAGGTCAATCTCTTCACTTAAGGTGCCTCAACAATAGGGTTAGGGTTTCATTGCTGCAACATAAACTAACTGCAACTGCAACTGTAACTGAACAAATCCTCCCAATCTATCTTCCAGTGGTTAGAATGTCCGAAGATAGTGTGGGCCCATAACCTATTAGAAATAATAGATGTGCTTGTTTAGCCATAAATAATATAGAAATATTGTCACCCAACCATAGGCTGAAGCCACCCCTGAGCACCTTAACATTGACAGAGAATGATTCTAGAAGCAAACCCTAGGCCTAATATCCAATCAATGTAGCATACCTCTCTCTAGAGCTAGCACACAAGGCATAAATTCCAAACCATAACCAATATAAAGTCAAAGCCTAAATCGAGAATACAGGTTGTAGTAGCTGCAGCTGCAACTACTCTCCAGACTTGTGCACTTACTCAGTTTCTGCAGCGCACACTCTTACATTTATACAGTTGCAAGATATGTGTGTCAAATGAGATCCGGCGCCCTATATTTATACTGTTCTCTTTAGGATATATGGGCCGACTTCTACTTCTGGAGGCTAATAACTCAATAATAAATATTCTCTTGAGCCAAGTTGCCTCCTAGGGTTATTATCCATGCTTTAGGGTTTCTTCTTGCTTCCCAAAATACTCTATTCTTGTTACGGTTACACGTGGAGGTTAATACCTCCCGCAACTACCATAATATCAACAATAATTCCCTAAGACTTCATATTATTATATTATATAATAATAAAATATAAAAAGGGTCCATGCATATTTAAAGGGGGGAATTAGTTTAATTCTCCATTCTATTTCATTTCATTCTTACCAGGGTTGACTATAGGAGTTCCTCTAGGGAAGATGGTGACCCAAACTATGACGTTACCCATGGATTCTGGGTGGACTTGGGTGTGTGTACACTTCTCCTTGGGTTGCCTCGGTGGAGGCTGGAGCCCTGGAGGGAGAAATGTGGGGATTGGTTTTGATTTTCCAGTGGATTCAACCCTTGGTATGCACTAATACCATGTTAATATTTTACCACTCTACTCAACACCTCACAATTAGCTCAAAATAAAATCACTTTATCTACTAAAATCACAACTGATTAATCAAATACACTTGCAGCGGAAACATAAACAAGGAAACCAAATCAAGCATACATAAACACAAATAGTTTTAGGTATAAACCCCTGGAAAAACCCTGAAGTGAAAACTAATCCAACGATGCTTTTATTAAGGTCAAATCAGGGCTCCCATAACAGGGAAAATGGCCCACTAAAAGAATTATACATTGCAGAAAAACCTGGAAACTTCTGTGTTGTTGTACGACCTTGTACCAACATGTTTCCTGAGGCATACACGATTCATCCCACTGTGAACCACGTATATATGTGACTGTCTACACTGTGAATCACGTATGTGTATGGAAAACTCGTACGATCCTATACTTCCTTGTGGATTCTGTCGACTGAAACCCACTTGTGGCTGCCTCTTCTCTCTCTCCTCCTTGACCTATATGACCTATATATGGAAATCCTTCTCCACCTATCCAAGATCTTGAATCACAGTCCTTTGTGATCCAACCCTCTGATCAACACTTGGATGAAATATCTTCATCCAACCTATGAGATCTCCTCACTCTATTGTAATAAAAAGTCCTTCTTTGCTCCTACACTCCTCACACTAGCAAAAGTCCTTCTTTTCTATCCTCAACCTTGGCCTTTCACCAAAGTCTCTTGACCTCGACCTCTCGTCAAAAGTCTCTGGCTTTGATCTCCTATCAAAATTCTCCCACAAGTGTCTCTCACACAAGTCCTGACTGTGTCGACTCCCTCAACACAGGTGTCTTCCTCCTTCACCCTAGCCTTGCTTTAATAATCATGATATATAATCTTTTTTTTATCTTCAAAGTGATCTGTAGTTGAGATTACTTCTCACACTCACTTAAGATTTAGATTACATGTTGCATGTTAAGCATGTTCCTGAAATAAATTGATTACTAATAAATATAATTTTACTTTAATTAATTCCTTTTAACTAAATTAAACTCAAGGATAGAATATTTTCGACAAATTCCACATGCTAGACACATGCCAATGCGGAAGTACTTGTTTGATGCTACCAAAATTATCAACACTCCCTCTTAGCGAGGAAGGTACTTCTCCCACCTAGAGTTGGCTCAATCTTCACTATCAGATCTGCTACCATGCCTGATCTCCAATATACCTGATTGGTTTCTCCCTCTAACACATAAGCTATCCCTGCCATGATGTTATGACCTGTCTCTGAAGACTCGCTGCCTCTAAACATGCTCCTAGTAGTATCTTTTTCTTGAGCATTCTGCATGGCCATCTCGTACCATGACTCCTTCTTGACAGACTTGGAAGGATGCTCCTTCCCACCTGGACCTGAAGGCTGACTCCCTCTGAGCTTCTCAACCATTGGAGCTACCTGCTCCCTGTTCTCTACCACTCTACTACTTGCCACTGCTTGCATAGGTTGGCCCTTTATCCTATACAACTTGCTCTCTATAACTCCAAAGACAAATGTTTTGTCTGAGCTAGATCCTCTGGGCATGATGAGCGCCTATCCATCTCGAAATAATACCTCATAGCCTGTCTTCCCAATTACTGAGACTTAGATCACACTCTTCTTAAGTTCTGGCACCCATAACACATCCTACACTCTCAAAACACCACTTGACTCCATTCGGAATGGCATTGTTCTAGATCCCTTCACTGCATGCTTGGTCCCCATACCAAGTTCCACATGCACCTCTAAGTCAGACTCTGCGAAGCTCTCGAACACCTATCGTGATCCTATCATATAACACATGGCTCCACTATCTATCAACCATGCACCATCTGATATAGTGCCCAAGGAAGTATAGGAAACAAGTAAGAAATCTATCTGATCAAACTTCTTGGAAAACTCATCCATTTGAGCCTTTGCCAACACAACTACATTTGGTTGTGTTTTATCCCCCCCTTCTTCCTGTGTGAACATTTCCCTGCATAATGTCCAAACTTGTGACATGAAAAGCTTTTCTAGTGTCCTTGTTCTTCTTGTCATCTTGAGAGATAGACTCTCCATTGGCAATATTCCTGAACTTTCCTTTCCTTGCCTGGTTGGAAAGAACAAGTTCTCATCATGGCTACTCTTCAAACCATCCTTGGACTCTAACTGAGTCTCCTCCTGAAAACAATCAGTCTGTAGTCTATCAAATTCTAGCACTGTCTCTCATGCATAGATCCCCTACACAAAAGGTTCCCAAGACTTGGGAATACTTCTCAATGCTACACTCACCAACTCAACTCTTGTATTGTCTCACCAATGGTTGCAAGTTGATTTCGGATCTGTGTAATCTTCATAAGATAGTTCACAACCGTGTCCTCACTAGACATCTTGACAAATTGAAGTTTGTACTTCAAATGTAGCAACCTGCTTGTATTCTTTTTTTGGTATAGAATCACCAAAGCATCATACATTTCCTTACTAGATTTATTCTTAAGAATGTGCATAATCAAGTGATCCTTTACGGATTCTAGCAATGCCCACTTGGCCTTCACTTCCTTCTTCCTGTGAGAGCCAATTCCTGGGGATCAGTAGGACTTGCAATCACAACCTCAACATACTCTTTGAGGTCATTCTCCTCCAATAGAAGAAGAATCCTTTCCTTCCAATCCCGAAAGTTTGTTGTGCCTTCTAACATGTCCTCAATCTTTAGTGTGTTCACCATCTCCAAGATCTGATTTGATAACCCTCTGCTGAAACTTCCCCTGTAATGTCGTTTCCCTGAAATCCATCCTTTGATTTCCCTTATTGTTTATCAACCTGATAAGATATTTCCTCTTGGTTTCCTCCCTTCAGAGACTAGGCTCCCTCTTTCCTTCAAAGCTTCAAATCTGATACGATGTTGATTTTTCTAGGAGGATTCAACCCTTGGTATGCACTAATACCATGTTAATATTTTACCACTCTACTCAACACCCCATATTTAGCTCAAAATAAAATCACTTTATCTACTAAAAGCATAGCTAAGTAATCAACTACACATGCAGTGAAAACATAAACAAGGAAACCAAATCAATCATACATAAACACCAATATTTTCGGGTATAAACCCCTGGAAAAACCTCGGAGGAAAAATAAGTCCAATGATGTTTTTATTAAGGTCAAATCATGGTTCCTGTAATAGGGAAAATGGCCCACTGAGAGAATTATACACTGCAGAAAAACCTGGGAACTCTTGTGTTGTTGTACAAACCTGTAGGTTTAAGAAGACAAACATACACGATTCAACTCACTGTGAATCGCGTATGTGTATGGAAAACCCATATGGAAAGCTTCGTACAATCCTATACTTCCCTGTGGATTCTGTCGACTGAAACCCACCTGTGGTTGCCTCTGCTCTTTCTCCTCCTTGACCTGTATGACCTCTAGATGAAATTCCTTCACCACCTATCCAAGATCTTGAATCACGGTCCTTTGTGATCCAACCCTCTCTGATCAACACTTGGATGAAATCTCTTCACCCAACCTGTGAGATCTCCTCACTCTAGTATAAGAAAAAGTCCTCCTTTCCTCCTACACTCCTCACACTAGCAAAAGTTCTTCTTTGCTATACTTAACCTTGGTCTCTCACCAAAGTCTCTCGACCTTGACCTCTCGTGAAAATTCTTTGACTTTGATCTCCTTTCAAAAGTCTCCCATAAGTGTATCTCACAAAACTCCTGACTGTGTCAACTCCCTCAACACAAGTGTCTTCCTCCTTCACCCTAGCCTTGCTTTTATAATAATCAGTTATAATATATTTCTAATATTCAAAGTGATCTATGGTTGAGATTACTTCTCACACTCACTTAAGATTTATATTACATGTATGCTAAGCATGCTCCTTAAATAACTCAATTGCTAATAAATATGATTTTACTTTAATTAATTCCTTTTAAATAAAGTAAACTCAAGGATAGAAGATTTTCGACAACTTCCATATACTAGACACATGCCAATAAGGAAGTACCTATCCAATTCTACCACAAAAATCAACAATTGGTTTCATGGTGTGAGGCTTGGAGGGTACCTAGAGACCTCTTAGGGCAGTTGGAACTCCTGGAGCCACAATGGTCTAGGAATTCCTAGCCAGCCTGTGATGGAGCCCTGGTAGGGTAGTGGTGTATCATGAGGGACCGCGATGTAGAGAAGGGGGTACACTACCTTGGGTTGTGCAGGTTGATGGGGAATGAAATACTTTAGGTTGGAGTTTTTCTGAGGCTTGGTACCTTGGCCTAGACCCTATTGGTACTAACTGTGGACCATAGTTGGCTAGGAATATTTTTCCATGGTGGAGTAATAGCCCCAACTCGGGGTGACTCACTGCTGAGAGATTATGGTGTAGCACAAGGGACCACAGTGAAGAGAAGGGGGCACACTACCTTGGGTTGTGCAGGTTGATGGGGAATGAGATAATTTATGTTGGAGTGTTTTTGAGGTTTTGTAACTTTTCCTAGACCCTATTGGTACTAATTGTGGACCATAGTTGGCTAGGAATATTTTTCCATGGTGGAGTAATAGCCCTAGCTCGGGGGTGACTCACTGCTGAGATATTATGAGCAGTGTGGTCTATGGTTGGGAGGAACATTAGAGGTTTGTAGTGTGTCTTCATAAAAGATAAGTGCCATGTTTATTTGTGGTTATATTGTGTAATTATATCTTAGTTTCTATATATATATATATTTCTGAATTATTATGTGTTATGCATAATTTTGCATATAAAATTGTATGATGGAGTGGGTGTTGTTGTATGGTATTAGAGGTTAGTTTTGTTTATGGTGAAATCACTGGGAAATTTATGGAATTTCCCAGTACCCCGCCATCCTAGCAGGCACCGGGTTGAGTGGGTACACTACATTGCATTTAATAGTGCATCACAACCAAAACAATCACTAGCAACAACCACACTCACAAACGACACAACCGTGTTACTACCAGAGTGAGGGAGGAAGCTATCACCATTAGAATATAGTACGGTTACTTAAATTGTGATTGATACCCACATTGAAACAAGGTCCACCCTCTAAAGAATAATGAAAAAACTCATATTATAAAACAACCAAAATAGAAATATGTACAGAGTGTTGAATGTCATGAATACTCAACTACAAACGATGACACATAGAATTTGCGTCAATGAAAAAGGCCAGGTACACTTGGTGAGAAGAATCATCTAATCCCTTGAGACAGTTGATGATAGGAGTTGAAGTGGGACACTATGGAAGTGGGTGCCTGCCAGATTCTCTCTGAAAGCAGTCAGACACATACCATGCTAACCTTGATTTCTTCTCCTCATCATGCATAATATCTTTGCAACTGGAAAACAATTGATTGTAAGCCTGCTGCCAACATGAATTGGACAGTAACACTTTATCCTTCTCGACCAATCTATTCATTTCATTCTCCACCAACTGTTTTCCCTTGATATTGTCAAGTGCATCAATATCAAAATGACCACCATAAGGATCTTGATATTGATATTCATCTGTAGTACTTCTTCTTCTCTTACTGTCTAAGTGATCATCGTCATCGTCATCTGATGAAAAGAACCATCCCCATGAATCAACATTGTAAAATCTTGAACACATCAGTAGGATTAATATCAACATATGCGAGTTGATTCTTTGCCAAATTCTTTTCATTTTACTAAATTGGTTCAATTAGCTGAAAGTCCGAAGTCGGTCGAGTGTCTAATTGCAAAGGCAGCCTTACGAGTGTCTAACTGATCTAACTGCAGAGGCAACCTTACGAGTGTCTAACTACTCTAACTGCAGAGGCGGAAATGGAAACCCTCAGCCAAGGGATTGGGGTTTCTTTTTCGATAAATCCCTCACCCGACTAGAGGAAGGGCGAGCGGTTTGATTCCCTCACCCTTGCCCTCCCTATTAAGAAATTGAGAGGTTCGTTATTTTCTAGTTTTACTTATTAAATTTCTGCAAATCAAGAGGCCTGTAGGGTGGAATCTTGATATGTCTACCTTTGTACTGTGGATTTTATCAGTATTTTTCTTGTTGGGCAAGTAAATATTGATTTTTTTCATGTCATTTTGCAAAAATATGAACAGTCGCATTCATTAATATATGTTTTTTCCTTTTTTGACATAGAATTCGCATATGTTCATCTTTATCCTCGATCTATGGGGATTAACCAAAACTGAGTGCAACTTTATGGTATGGTCTCCCGTTTTTGTTGGCTCTTTCTTCCCTGTCACCTCCTTCAGGGAGGGAGGTGCTTGACTATCTGCTCGCTTCCGGCTGGGGCCGAAGGAGTTTCCATCATACCTGTGGGATGGATAACTATGAATACAACCATCTAACTTGTCAGATAAATGTCAGAGCTGGTGTTTTAAAAGAAAATTAGCCTCAAAATAAATTTAAGTTGTTTGCTCTATTTTCTAAATTGTTTTTCATACAAATTACAAACTACAATGAATTCATGCTAGTTGCTCTTATTTTTTTCTAAATTGGTTTTTATACCAACAATAAATCCAAAATTTTTAACCCACACCAAGACATTCTCATTTTTTAAAAGTAAATAGGTAGGTATCTTATTTGTGACATTTTATATTAATTTATTAATTTTTTTATTTAAAATATTAATTTTATAATTTGTCATCAATATTGTTAAAATTTATAGTTTTATATTACTTAATATTAAATTTGAATTTCATATTTATTAATTTATATTTATAAAATTATTAAAATTAATATTTAAGAATATGCAAATATATTTTTTAAATTTCTAAAAAATAATTTATCAATTTTTTTTAACTTTTAAAATTAATAAACATTATGAGTAACAATAAGTAGCATCACTATTTCTATATAATCTTATTATTTGATAAAAAAAGGTTTCAATTGCAAAACTTCCATTTTTTACAAACAATTGCTTTTCACAAAGAAAGTAGCATAAAGTTTGAAATTAGTAAAGTGATTAGACAATTTGTTAATGATTTAATAGTGTACAACAATTAATTAAGTTTTGATACAAAATAATTTAATTTTCCACAATTAACCATATTAATATGTAATAATACTATTATTAAATAGTTTACATTAATAAAAAGTAATTTAAATTTTAAAAATTAATCATGTAATATCATTTTTTATAATAATTCATTTTATGATACTAAAGTGATTAATATATTTTTATATATTAGTTAACTAATCAACTAAAAACCTTTAAAAAATTTAAAATGTATTTTTTTTTTTTTTTTTTGGGGTAATGCCAAGCACTTTAACTAATTACTCAACCAACTTGTAACTAGCATGTATTCATGCCAAAAACACATTTGTCCATGTTAATTTATATACAAATTTTTTTTTAAGGTTTTCCCAATTTTTTTTGGAATGTGATATAATTTTTTAATTTTTTATAAAATTATTTATTAATTTAATTTTTTTTTTTTTTAAATATAATTATTTTATTTATTAAAATATATAAAATTATTGAAAAACTGAAAATTGGAAAATTTATATTTGCAAAAATTTCTATATTATTGATAATTGACATTGTTATATATCAATCTATTCGTACTCCATATTATGTAAATTAAAAAAAACATATTTAAAAAAGTTTTTTCAAATAATTCTTTAAACTATTTTTTATCCCAATCAAAATTTCATAATAAAGCATTCAAGAGGATACTCAAAGAGTTTTGGAATGAAGAATCACGTGTTCTAATAATTAAAGGTTTCAAAACCTTATAAAACTTTCAAATCTCTTTTGATTCAATGCAAAATAAATATTTTTTTACAAATATTTTAGAAATATTAATAAGCTTAATGCATTTTAAATGTAGTTCCCAACTTAACCAATCCCTTTGGATGTAGTGTCAAATAATTAATTAAGATTTAATTTCTGATGGTAGGAGTAGGATAACAATCCAAAATTTGGTCCTTTATTCAACTCCCAAAAATTGATGGTTCTTTTTTATGATAGCACACTCAATATGACATTGTCAACCCTACAATTGTTAGAAATCCTCCATCCATACTCCCTTTGGAGAAGGAGGTTTTCCTCAAATTCTAAGCAAGTGGAGAATGTCGAGATACACACAACATTTAATGATGTGTTAATGTTTTGAACTGCTTCCAATGGATACGCTCTTTGTGTGAAATGCGGTGTTTTTCAAAACAAATGGCACTCTCCCTCCCCTATTCCTACTTTGAAGTGGTTCATGGTTTCATTAACCATTCTGAGGACCCTTAGTTCTCTGTCCCTTGCTTACAATTCTCAAAGAAGCCTTCATTAGAAGCATCATGTTGTTGTTGCTGCACAATATTTTTTTCATGATTCCACTATGTATATTCCTAATTGTCTTAGGGCACAACCGAGTTTGAAGAAACTAAGAAAGTTTTGAATTCTAAAGAGAACCCATTATCAATAGAGGAAAAAGTTATCACTTAAACAAATAAATTATTAGAAGAAGAGAAAATGAGAGGCACTTGAGGAGCATTAAAGAAGATTTTTCTAGAATGCATAGCAACCAAGATGATAGCCATGACCATAATCAAGAATATTAAGAAAGAAAGAGTAGAGAAAGACGAATGGAGAAAAAAATAGAAATTAATTGAAAAATGGGGAGAGAGAATACGAGGGAAAACCAAAAAGGATAGAGGATGCCATTGTTTTGTTTCAAGCTATCCTGCATACAATTCTAAAGATGCCCTCAGTCTAAATATGGAAGGATTAAAGGAGTAAGTTGCAAATTATCTAGTCAATAAACACCACAAAGGGGCAATCTAGTTGGTTGAGGGAATTACCATAGATGTTGACCTAATCCACTCATTCATAGGGTTTTAAGAAATGGGAATGTGAGTACTGCCAAAGAGAAACAAGAAATTCTCTAACAAACTAACAACAAACTTCATTGGATATTTTGTTGTCGAGAAGAATTCAAAAGGGGTCCAGATCAAAACCATCAAGGATTCCATTAAAATATGGGCATCCCTCATTGTATCATTATGTTTGACAAGTTCATGTAGGAATTTTGATATTCCTTTGTATGCTTTAGACCCAATAAATCATATTTTGGAAGATGAGGATGTTATAACTGTTCTGAACATATAGCCGAGTCAATTAAAGATAATTGTGAAGAGTGATAGACAAATGGAACCCCCATTAAATTCACTTCCCTATTAATTTATATTGCATTCAACTAAATCCAAACTACGCATGTCCCAAAGGTTTCAATTTAGTGCTCTCCATAACCATCTTGGAAACACGGTTTTTCAAGTTATTGGAGTATGAACATAGTACCAAACCTAAATAAATATGTATATATTGGGTTTGGAAATTAAAAACACGTTGTACCAAGTTGAGTGTTTTGATAGATTTTAGAAGGAGAATTCGTAATTATCCCACATTTAGCATTTTACAAATACAATTAAAATGTGGGATTTTCAAGGTACATGTGAGCTCACTAAGATAGAATAATATGTGGAAGAGCCAAAAAAATATGAGGATTTGTCTAGAAAATTGGAGGAAAAAATTTGATATCCCTCCTCAGGAAACAGTTCAATCAAAACCTAGTTGGTAGCAAAAGCATTGGACCTAGATGATTTGTGAGAGAAAGGCTAGGAAACAAAATACCAATCTTCACACATGAGGTTCTATATGTTTCTACTTAGATAGATTCTTGTTATAATGACTTGAAACAATATCTACAACATGGTACTCCTCCCAGTCATATGTAATCCAAACAGAAGATAGCATTGACGCTCCAATTATCTCAATACAAACTTGTCAATGGCACCTTGTTAAAAAAAACACTATGATGGTGTATTTCTCAAGTGTCTTGAAAAATAGGATGTTGATAAAGTCCTTATAGAGCTACATGATGGACAAGCTGGAGGCCATTTTTCTAGTGAAACAATAGCTCACAAGATCTTTAGAGATGGATGTTATTGGCCAATGGTGTTCAAATATTCCCATGCATATGTTTGAAAGCCAGAAGTGCACTAGTAGGGAGAAGAAAGAAACAATTCCTTTACAACTTGTCATTGTTGAAGAATCTTTTGAACAATGGGGTTTGGATATTATCGGCAAGATTAAGCCAAAATCCTCCAATTAGCATAAGTACATCCTCACCACAAGAAATTATAGGTTGTACCATTGACTAAGGTAAAAGTAGAGGTCATGATTCAATTCCTACAACATCGTTTGATTACCAGGTTTGGCATGTCGACTACTCTTGTTTTTTATAATGCCACTTATTAGTCTTCTTTAAAGTTAATTGAGCTTGCTTTAGATAAGGGGATCATTTTCTGATATTCATCTAACTATTACCCTCAGGGAAACAATGTAGTTAAGTCAACTAATAAAAACTTGATCAGTATTTTGGAAAGAGTTATAGTTGACTGCTAGAGGAATTGGCACAATGCCTTACCAAACACTCTATTGGTTGATAGAGTGACTCCCAAAGATGTTGATGTTTTGGTAGCTACAGGAGGATCGTTCCATCCTAGATGAACTTTCTTAGATGCTGAGAATATTCTGGAAGCAAGAGATCCATTGGAAATATGTTGAAATACCCTTGAAGAGAAGTTGGCCCAGAAGAATAAAGTATAATGAAAAGACACCTTCCCAGAAGAGAAGTCAACCCAACTAGAAGGAAAAGAAGACTAAAAATAGAGGACATATTAGATCATTTGGTCACTCACTCACACTCTCCCAACTACATAGAATCAAGGCATAAGTTTGGAGAAGGAGACGCATCTGTTGCAGTGACTCAATTTCTTCTTGTTCAGTCTTTTGGCATCCCTTTCTTGTGCGCTACTACTCAAGGAGGTGGGATACTTTTGTACGGTACTTCTGTTGCAACTAGCGTCATATTTCTGGTTGAGCTAGAACTTGTGTTAGGGTTTTTCTGATTGGACTTTCTTTATGGACAAAATCTATCTAAGAAAGGTTGTTGGGTTTTCCCCCCATTTCAGGTTTTCCCAGGATAAATCTCTTGTGTTGTTTTGTATATTGTTTATGTTGCTACTTCTCAGTACATGATATATATATATATATTGTTCATGTTAATGATAATGAAGTAAAAGAAAAATAGTAACACTAATTCTCTGTAAATAAGGAAAATCCAACATGGTATCAGAATTGGTTACCTTCATAACAATTTGACCATTGGAAGGAAGATCTCTACAATGGCACCTTGCAGCTGCAATAATTTTTCAAGCTCATTGAGCACTATCCCAAGGACGTTGGGAATAATTCCTTCATAGAGTAGTGCACCCTAACCTAGAGCATTCCCTGAAACCCTCAACATGTAGATTTTTCAATTTTGAAAAATCAAGGTTTTTCAGTCCTAGGGTTTCTACTGGTGAAAATGTCAATTAGTATGAGAGTTGAGGATAGACTGGATGGAGAAGATAACTTCATATCCTGGAAGCATATAATACAACTCATTCTATAAGAGAACGAATTATTGGATCATGTCAAAAATATGCTTCCAGAACCTGAAGACGAAGAAGAAAAGGAAAAGCTCAAGAAGAATGAGGTCAAGGTCAAGAGGATCTTGACATACTCAATCGAGGATCACCCGATACCCAATGTATTAGAACTAAGGACTGCAAAGGAGATGTTTGATGCCCTAACTAGACTCTATGAAAGCAAGAACACAAGTCGGAAGCTTACCCTAAGGCATCAACTCATAAATGTGACTATGAACAAGTCAGAGACGATAACCAACTTCTTTACAAGGATCTCACAAATCAAAGACCAGTTAGCAGTCATTGGAGATACAATAGAATATTTTGAACTAGTAACCACAACGCTAAATGGTTTCCCTCCCTCCTAGGACCCATTTGTCCAAGGAATTTGTGCAAGAAGGAAGTTACCCAAGTTTGAGAAGTTATGGGCAGATTGCTCTCAAGAGGAATCTAGATTGATATCCAATAAAAAAAAGGTATATGATGAGGAAAACCAAGCACTTGCAACAAAAGTGAAGAAGAGAAAGGAAAGAGAAGAGGGAAGCCCAAGGAATTCTAAGAATGCACATCGTAAGAGGGATATGTCAAAGGTTCAATGCTTCAATTGCAGGAAGATGGGACATTATGCCACACAATGTTCTCACAAACATGAGAAGGCAAAGAAGAAGAAACACCATGCACATGCAGCTGAAGTTGAAGAACACAAACCCAAAGATAAATAATTTGTATTCATTTCAGCACTCACTAAAACCATCACTCAAGGAAGCAATACCTAGCTCATAGATAGCGATGCTACCAAGCATATGATTGGATTCAAAAACTCTCTATCAAAATTAACAGAAAAGGACTCCTCACTTCAAGTGGTGCTTGGAGACGATTCCAACCATGCAATCAAAGCCATTGGAGAAGCCTCCTAACAACTTGACTCAGGTAACCTTGTTTTCAATTATATACTATTTGTACAAGGTTTAAAGAAGAATCTTCTATCTATTTCAGATTTAGAAGATAAAGGTTTTAGGGTGGCTTTTGTGGATGGCCAAGTCCTTCTATGGCTAAAGAATTCAAGCATAAATAAAGCCATTTTGATTGGTGTCTGAGAGGGAGGAATGTATAAGTTGAAGGGACACCAGGAACAAGCCCTTGTACACAATAGTGTTAGTTCCAATGAAATATGGCGCCGAAGTGTTGCTCACTTGAACTATAGATCATTACTCGTTTTGAGAAAAATAGTTATAGGTCTAACAAAAATCCAAATTGACCGTGATGGAGCATGCAAAGGTTGTGCACTTGGAAATAATTTCAAGGGAAGAGTTACAAGCAATGATATCAAATCTACATGTATTTTGGAAATCATACACTCTGATGTATGCAAACATATGATGGTGCCATCACTTAGCAACTTCGTATACTATGTTTTGTTCATAGACGACTATTCCAGGAAGACATGGCTCTACTTCTTGAAAGAAAAAGATGAATTCTTTAACAAGTTTAAGGAATTCAAGGATTTAGTTGAGAATCTCTCTGAGAGGAAGATTAAATTTTTGAGATCTGACAATGGAGGTGATTACACCTCAAAGGAGTTTAAATATTTTTTCTAAGAATCAGGGATTAAGAGGGAGCTTAAAACTCCTTACAACCCCCAACAAAATGGGGTTGTAGAAAGAAAGAATAGATCCATGACAGAAGCACCAAAAGAAACTTTACATGACCAGGGCCTACCCATGCACTTTTGGGCAGAAGCATCCAATACAGGTGTATAAGTACATAAAAAAAACCCTCATAGCATATTGGGGAACAAGACACTTGAAGATGTGTTCACTGGAAAGAAGCCAGAAGTCATTCACTTGAGGATTTTTGGTTGTATGATGTTTATAAATGTTCCCAAGTAAAAGAGAATGAAATCAGAACCTTCAGGAAAGAAGGGAACATTTGTTGGATACAGTGAGACTTCGAAGGCCTATAGAATTTACATTCCAAGGCAGAGACAAATCAAGATCAGTTGGGATGTAACATTTGACGAAGATAAACCCATCAAAATATCTAGGGAATCTCACATACATGAGGACCAAATAGAGAAAGAGGCTCCCAAAGATGCAACCATGTTAGGATCTACACCTAAATAAACCATCCCAGAAGTTAATAATGATATGGTAGAGTAAGAAAGAGTCCCTATAGATCTACTTGAAGAAGCTGTGGCTACGAGGAAGAGACCAACTTCGCTTCGGAACACCTTGCAGAGACTTGAAGGAAATGCAGCTACCAAAGGCACCTTTAGATAGAGAAAGAGACCACATAATTTTTCCAGCTATGTGGCACTAATGAGCAACATCATTGATTCAAAACCTTCCACTTTTGAATAATTTGTTGAGAAGCCAGAATGGAAGGATTCCATGATGGAGGAGTATCAGTCCATCATGAAGAATGATGTATGAGAGCTCTTTCCAAGACCAAAAGGGAAGTCAATTGTGACTTTCAAATGGATCTACAAGATCAAGCATGATGCAGACAATATCATAGAGAAGTACAAGGCAAGGTTTGTGGCTACTGGGTTCTCCCAAAAAGAGGGAGAAGACTATGACGAAACCTTTTCTCCTGTACCTAAATACACTTCCATTATATCAATCATTGTGATTGCTTCCGCAATGTGATGGAAATTACACCAGATGGATGTCAAGACTACTTTCTTGAATGGTGTAATAGAGGAAGAAGTGTTCATATAACAACCATAAGGCCTCGTGATCCATGGGAAGGAGTCCCATGTGTGCAGACTGAAGAAGGCCTTGTACGAGTTGAAGGAAGCACCCAGGGCATGGTATGCCAGGATAGATGGATATTTGATGAGCTTGGGATTTACCAAGAGTAAGGAAAATCCTAACCTTTACTATAAGGTTGAGGATGGATGCCCATTGATCTTGGTTCTATATGTAGATGACCTTTTTGTAATAGGGGACAAGAAGCTCATTGATGGGTGTAATAGGGAGCTCACTTTAGAGTTCGAGATGAAGGATCTAGGTATGATTCATTACTTCTTGGGATTGGAAGTGTGGCAGTGATCAGATGAGATTTTCCTTAGTCAAGGAAAATATACTGTTGAGATCTTAAAGAAATTCGAGACGATGGACTGCAAGTCCATGACCACACCCATGACGATAAATCTGAAGGTCCTGAGTGACAAATATTTAGATTTGGTGGATCCTATGATGTACAGACAGTTGATTGGATCCTTGATGTACCTAGTTAACAGCAGGCCAGACATATGCTTTGTAGTGAATACCTTGAGTCAACACATGGTTGAACCTAGACATGTACATTGGATGGAAACAAAGCATATGTTGAGGTACCTTCATGGTATGGTTGGATATGGATTGAGATATGTCTCGGGTGGATATATGAAGCTACAGGGATATACATATTCTAACTGGGCAAGGAGTGCAGTGGATCGGAAGAGTACTTCTAGATGTTGTTTTAGTCTAGGATCAAGCATGATCTCATGGTTGAGTAGGAAGAAGACATCATTGGCACTCAATACATCAGAAGCAAAGTATATCGCACCAAGCATGGCAAGCTGTGAAGCAGTGTGGCTCTGGAAGTTGCTAGCCAAGATATTTGATCTAGAATTTGAGCCAACTTTGATACATTGTGACAATCAAAGTTGTGTGAAGCTTACCGAGAACCATGTATTCCATGATAGGTCTAAGCATATAGATATCAAATATCATTTCATTCGAGACATGGTGCAGAGAGGAGCTATGAAGCTCTACTACATATCCATGGATGAGAAGATAGCGGACATTCTCACCAAGCCCTTGGAAAGAGTGAAGTATGAGTACTTTAGGGACAAGCTTGGAGTGTTTCCAAATGTTCACCCTCGTTGAGAGGGAGGTGTGTTGTTTCTTCTCATGCCGACTAACCCCTCTGGCCAAGGGTTCCCTGGATCAGTCACATGAGATGAATTAGGGGGGTAATGCACCATCAGATGTGTTGAGAGAAGAAACATCACTCAGGTAGTCGTAAGACTATGGCAGAGGCTACGTGACTCTGGACAATTGGTTCCCTGGTGTGAGGCTTTGAGGGTACCTAGATACCTCTGAGGGCAGTTGGAACTAATGGAGCCATAGTGCTCTGAGACTTCCTAGCCAACTTGTGATGGAGCTCTGGTAGGGTAGTGGTGTAGCACGAGGGACCATGATGCAGAGAAGGGGGCACACTAACTTGGGTTGTGCAGGTTGATGGGGAATGAGAGATTTTAGTTTGGAGTGTTGTTGAGGTTTGGTACCTTGGCCTAGACCCTATTGGTACTAACTGTGGACCATAGTTGGCTAGGAAGCTTTATCCATGGTGGAGTAATAGCCCCAGTTCAGGGTGACTCACTACTAATAGATTATGGTGTAGCAGGAGGGACCACAGTGCAGAGAAGGGGGCACACTACCTTGGGTTGTGAAGGTTGATGGGGAATGAGAGACTTTAGGTTGGAGTGTTGTTGAGGTTTGGTAACTTAGCCTAGATCATATTGTTACTGATTGTGGGCCATAGTTGGCTACGAATATTTTTCCATGGTGGAGTAATAGAATCAGCTCGGGGGGACTCACTACTGAGAGATTATGAGCAGTGTGGTATATGGCTGGGAGGAACGTCAGAGGTCTGCAACATGTCTTCATAAAATATAAGTGCCATGTTTATTTGTGGTTATATTGTGTAATTATATGTTAGTTTATATATATATATATATATATATATATATGAATTGTTATGTGTTAAGCATAATTTTTCATATAAAATTGTATGATGGAGTGGGTGTCGTTGTATGGTATTAGAGGTTAGTTATGTTTATGGTGAAATCACTGGGAAATTGATGGAATTTCCCAGTACCCCGCCATCCTAGCAGGCACTGGGTTGACCGGGTACACTACATTGCATTTGATAATGCATCACAACCAAAACAATCACTAGCATCAACCACACTCACAAACGACGCAACCATGTTACTACCAGAGTGAGGGAGGAAGCTATCACAATTAGAATAGAGTATAGTTACTTACATTGTGATTGATATCCACATTTAAACAATGTCCACCCTCTAAAGAATAATTAAAAAACTCATATTACAGAACAATCAAAACAAAAATATGTACAAAGCGTTGAATGTCATGAATACTCAACTACAAATGATGACACATAACATTTGCATCAATGAAAAAGGCCAAGTACACTTGGTGGGAAGAATAATCTAATCCCTTGAGACAGTTGACGATAGGTGTTGAAGTGGGACAATGTGGAAGTGGGCGCCTGCCAGATTCTCTCTTAAAGCAGTCAAACATATACCATGCTATCCTTGATTTCTTCTCCTCATCATGCATAATACCTTTGCAGCTAGAAAACAGTTGACTGTAAGCCTGCTGCCAACATGAGTTGGACAGTAACACTTTATCCTTCTAGGCCAATCTATTCATTACATTCTCCAACAACTTCTTGCCCTTGATATTGTCAAGTGCCTCAATATCAAACTGACCACCATATGGATCTTGATATTGATATTCATCTATAATAGTACTTCTTCTCTTACTGTATAAGTGATCATCGTCATCGTCGTCTGATGAAAAGAACCATCCCCATCAATGAGCACTATAAAATCTTGAACACATCAATAGGATTAATATCAACATATGCGAGTTGATTCTTTCCCAACTTCTTTCCATTTTACTAAATGGGTTCAATTAGTTGAAAGTCTGAAGTCGGTCGAGTGTCTAACTGCAGAGGCGACCTTACAAGTGTCTAACTGCTCTAACTGCAGAGGCAGTCTTACAAGTGTCTAACTACTCTAACTGCAGAGGCGGAAATGGCGGCCCTCACCCAAGGGATTGGGGTTTATTTTTCAATAAATCCCTCACCCTACCAGAGGAAGGCCAAGTGGTTCGATTCCCTCACCCTTGCCCTCCCTATTAAGAAATCGAGCGGTTCATTATTTGCCAATTTTACTTATTAAAATTCTGCAACTCAGGAGGCTTGTAGGGTGGCATCTTGATATGTCTGCCTTTGTACTTTGGATTTTATCAGTATTTTGCTTGTTGGGCAAGTAAATATTGATTTGTTTCATGTCATTTTGCAAAAATATGAACAATCGCATTCATTAATATATCTTCTTTCCTTTTTTGACATAAAATTTGCATACGTTCATATTTATCCTCGATCTATGGGGGTTAACCAAAACTAAGTGCAACTTTATGGTATGGTCTCTTGTTTCTAGTTGGCTCTTTCTTCCCCATCAACTCCTTCAGGAAAAGAGGCGCTTGACTATCTGCTCGCTTCCAGGTGGGCCAAAGGAGTTTCCATCATACCTGCGGGATGGATAACTATGAATATAACCATCTAACTTGTCAGATAACTGTCAGAGCTAGTGTTTTAAAAGAAAATTGGCCTTGAAATGAACTTAGATTGTTTTCTATGTTTTCTAAATTGTTTTTCATACAAATTACAAACTACAATGAGTTCATGTTGTTTGCTCTTCTTTTTTTCTAAATTGGTTTTCATACCAACAATAAATGCAAAAATTTTAACCCACACCTGAAGACATTCTCATTTTTTGAATGTAAATAGATAGATATCTTATTTGTGACATTTTATATTATATATATATATATATTTTTAAAATATTAATTTTATAATTTGTCATCAATATTATTAAAATTTATAGTTTTATATTAGTGAATATTAAATCTGAAATTCATATTTATAAAATTATTGAAATTAATATTTAGGAATATGAAAATATACTTTTTAAATTTCTCAAAAATAATTTATCAATTTTTTTTAACATTTATAAACATTATCTCCTTTTATGAGTAATAATAAGTAGACATCATTATTTCTATATAATCTCTTTATTTGATAAAGAAGGTTTCAATTGCAAAACTTCCATTTTTTACAAACAATTGTCTTTGACAAAGAAAGTAGCATAAAGTTTGAAATTAGTAGAGTGATTAGACAATTTGTTAATGATTTAATAGTGTATAACAATTATTTAAGTTTTGATACAAAATAATTTAAATTTTCACAGTTAATAATATTATTAAACATTATTAATATGTAATAATACTATTATTTAATAGTTTATAAACCATCCTTGTTGAAAGATGGTCGGCTGAGGACTGGAAAGCAGTAGGTGTAGAAGCATATATTTTGCAACAACTCAACCTACAGCCTCAAATGCTATATAGAGGATTATGGAAATATAAACCCCCTGAACGCACTATTGAA
>ML779124.1:681357-713548 GCA_009831015.1 Picea engelmannii | reverse complement strand
AACATGTATTCATGCCAAAAACACATTTGTGTACATGTTAGTTTATATACAATTCCTTTTAGTTGAAGGTTTTAACTACTCTACCAACTTGTAAACAACATGTATTCATGCCAAAAACACATTTGTGTACATGTTAGTTTATAAACAATTCCTTTTAGTTGAAGGTTTTTTTAGTTGAAGGTTTTCCAAATTTTTTTTGGAATATGATATAATTTTTTAATTTTTTATAAAATCATTTATTAATTTACATTAAATTTTTATCTATTTTTTTTATAAAATATATTTATTTTATTTAAAAAATATTTTATTTATTAAAATATATAAAACTCTAGAAAAATTAAAAATTAAAACGTTTTTTTAAATATATTATAAATATTTTGAAGAAAATAAATATTTGCAAAGATTTCTATATTATTGATAATTAACTTTGTTATATATCAATTTATTCTTACTCCATACTCCATATTATGTAAATTAAAAAAACATTTTTACACAAGTTTTTTCAAATAATTCTTTAAACTATTTTTTATCCCAATCAAAATTTCATAGATCTAGTTCTAGGTCTTCCGGTGGACAGGGAACACATTTATAAGTAATAGGGAAGCGTGAGGTTGGTATCATGCTCTGCTATCAATGCCATGCCATTAACTCTGCTCGGGTTCATAGCGATATCTGCTAAGTGCTTTATTCAGTAAGTGGTCTAGTGCATATAGTTCATAAACACTTAAGTACGGGTTATACGGGTAAGGTGATTAAATGCCATAAAAGGCAATCCACGCTATTCCGCCTGGTTCTCTAGCTGCTGTACGTACCTCCTCCCGAAGCAATTCAATTTATCAAAGTGGTATAAGTTCTGTAATTAAGTAATAAAGGTAAGAATGAGGTAGTATATTCAAGAGGATACTCAAAGAGTTTTGGAATGAAGAATCACGTGTTGTAATAATTAAAGGTTTCAAAACCTTATAAAACTTTTTAATCTCTTTTGATTTATTGCAAAATAAATATTTTCTTACAAATATTTTAGAAATATTAATAAGCTTAATGCATTTTTAATGTAGTGCCCAACTCAACCAATCCCTTATGATGTTTATGATGTAGTGTCAAATAATTAATTAAGATCAAATGGTAGGGGTAGGATAACAACCCAAAATTTGGTCCTTTCTTCAACTCCCAAAAATTGATGGTTCTTTTTTATGATAGTACACTCAACATGACATTGTCAACCCTATCATTGTTAGGAATCCTCCATCCATACTCCATTTGGAGAAGGAGGTTTTCCTCAAATTCTAAGCAAGTGGAAAATGTCAAGATACACACAACATTTAATGATGTGTTAATGTTTTGAACTACTTCTGATGGATACCCTCTTTGTGTGAAATGTGGTGTTTTTCAAAACAAATGGCACTCTCCCTCCCCTATTCCTACTTTGAAGTGGTTCATGGTCTCATTAACCATTCCGAGGACCCTTACTTCTCTCTCCCTTGCTTACAATTCTCAAAGAAGCCTTCACTAGAAGTATCATGTTGTTGTTTGTGCACAATATTTTTTTCATGATTCCACTATGTATATTCCTAATTGTCTTAGGGCACAACCGACTTTGAAGAAACTAAGAAAATTTTGAATTCTAAAGAGAAACCATTATCAATAGAGGCAAAAGTTATGACTAAAACAAATAAACTCTTAGAAGAAGAGAAAATGAGAGGCACTTGAGGAGCATTAAAGAAGATTTTTCTAGAATGCCTAGCCACCAAGATGATAGTCATGACCATAATCAAGAATATTAAGAAAGAAAGAGTAGAGAAAGAAGAATGGAGAACAAAATAGAAATTAATTGAAAAATGGGGAGAGATAATACGAGGGAAAACCAAAATGGATAGAGGATGCCATTGTTTTGTTTCAAGCTATCCTACATACAATTCTAAAGATGCCCTCGGTCTAAATATGGGAGGATTAAAGGAGTAAGTTGCAAATTATCAAGTCAATAGAGACCACAAAGGGAAAATCTAGTTGGTTGATGGAATTACCATAGATGTTGACCTAATCCACTCATTCATAGGGTTTTAAGAGATGGGAATGTGAGTACTGCCAAAGAGAAACAAGAAATTCTCTAACAAACTAACAACAAACTTCATTGGTTATTTTGTTGTCGAGAAGAATTCAAAAGGGATCCATCAAGGATTCCATTAAAATATGGGCATCCCTCATTGTATCATTATGTTTGACAAGTTCATGTAGGAATTTTGATATTCCTTTGTATGCTTTAGACCCAATAAATCATATTTTGGAAGATGAGGATGTTATAAGTGTTCTGAACATATAGCCGAGTCAATTAAAGTTAATTGTGAAGAGTGATTGAGAAATGGAACCCCCATTAAATTCACTTTCCTATTAATTTATATTGCATTCAACTAAATCCCACCTATGCATGTCCCAAAGGTTTCAAATTAGTGCTCTCCATAACCATCTTGGAAACACGGTTTTTTCAAGTTATTGGAGTATGAACATAGTACCAAACCTAAATAAATATGTATCTATTGGGTTTGGAAATTAAAAACACGTTGTACCAAGTTGAGTGTTTTGATATATGTTAGAAGGAGAATTCATAATTATCCCACATTTAGCATTTTCCAGATACAACTAAAATGTTGGATTTTCAAGGTGCATGTGAGCTCACTAAGATAGAATAATATGTGGAAGAGCCAAAAAAATATGAGGATTTGTCTAGACAGTTGGAGGAAAAAATTTGATATCCCTCCTCAGGAAATAGTTGAATCAAAACCTAGTTGGTAGCAAAAACATTGGAGCTAGACGATTTGTCAGAGAAAGGCTAGGAAACAAATACCAATCTTCACACATGAGATTCTATATGTTCCTACTTAGATAGATCCTTGGTATAATGACTTGAAACAATATCTACAACATGGTACTCCTCCCAGTCATATGATATCCAAACAGAAGAGAGCATTGAGGCTCCAATTATCTCAATAATAACTTGTCAATGGCACCTTGTTAAAAAAAAACACTATGATGGTGTATTTCTCAAGTGTCTTGAAAAATAGGATGTTGATAAAGTCCTTATAGAGCTACATGATGGACAAGCCAGAGGAAATTTTTCTAGTGAAACGATAGCTCACAAGATCTTGAGAGATGGATATTATTGGCCAATGGTGTTCAAATATTCCCATGCATATGTTCGAAAATGTAGAATATGCTATAAGTGCACTAGTAGGGCGAAGAAAACAACAATTCCTTTACAACCTATCATTGTTGAAGAATCTTTTGAACAATGGGGTCTGGATATTGTCAACAAGATTAATCCAAAATCCTTCAAGAAGCACAAGTACATCCTCACCACAACAAATTATAGGTTGTACCATTGACTAAGGTAAAAGTAGAGGTCATGATTCAATTCCTACAACATCGTTTGATTACCAGGTTTGGCATGTCGACTACTCTTGTTTTTTATAATGCCACTTATTTTTCTTCTTTAAATTTAATTGAGCTTGTTTTGGATAAGGGGATCATTTTATGATATTCATATAACTATTACCCTCAGAGAAACGATTTAGTTGAGTCAACTAACAAAAACTTGATCCGTATTTTGGAAAGAGTTATAGTTGACCACCAAAGGAATTGGCACAATGCCTTACCAAGCACTCTATGGGTTGATAGAGTGACCCCCAAAGATGTTGATGTTTTGGCAGCTACAAGAGGATCGTTCCATCCTAGATGACCTTTCTTAGATGCTGAGAATTTTCTGGAAGCAAGAGATCCATTGGACAGATGTTGAAATACCCTAGAAGAGAAGTTTTCCCAGAAGAATAAAGTATAATGAAAAGACACCTTCCCAGAAGAGAGGTCGGCCCAACTAGAAGGACAAGAAGACTATAAATAGAGGACTTCTTGGATCATTTGTTCACTTACTCACACTCTCCCAACTACATAGAATCAAGGCACAAGTTTGGAGAAGGAGACACATCTATTGCAGTGACTCAGTTTCTTCTTGTTCAGTCTTTTGGCATCCCTTTCTTGTGCTCTACTCCTCAAGGAGGTGCGCTACTTTTGTACGGTGCTTCTTTTGCAACTAGGGTGGTATTTCTGGTTGAGCTAGAACTTGTGCTAGGGTTTGTCTGATTGGACTTGCTTTATGGATGAAATCTATCTAAGAAAGGTTGTTTGGTTTTTCCCCCATTTCAGGTTTTCCCAGGATAAATATTTTGTGTTCTTTTGTCTATTGTTTATGTTTCTACTGCTCAGTACATGACATATATATATGTTAATGATAACGAAGTAAAAGAAAACTAGTAACATTAATTCTCTGTAAATAAGGAAAATCCAACATGGTATCAGAGTTGGTTACCTTCAGAAAAGTTTGACCATTGGAAGGAAGATCGCTACAACGACACCTTGCAGTTGCAATACTTTGTCAAGATCATTGAGCACTATCCCAAGGACGTTGGGAATAATTCCTTTACAGAGCAGTGCACCCTAACCTATAACACCCCCTAAAACTCTCAACGTGCAGTTTGTTGAATTTTGAAAAATAGGGGGTTTTCAGTGCTAGGGTTTCTACCGGTCAAAATGTCAACTAGTATGAGAGTTGAGGATATATTGGATGGAGAAGATAACTTCAGATCCTAGAAGCATATAATACAACTCATTCTATAAGAGAACTAATTATTGGATCACGTCCAAAATATGCTTCCAGAACCTGAAGAAGAAGAAGAAAAGGAAAAGTTCAAGAAGAATGAGGTCAAGGTCAAGAGGATCTTGACAGACTCAATCAAGGATCACCCAATACCCAATGTATTAGAAGCAAGGACTGTAAAGGAGATGTTTGATGCCCTAACCAGACTCTATGAAAGCAAGAACGCCAGTCAGAAGCTTACCCTAAGGCATCAACTCATAAATGTGACTATGAACAAGTCAGAGATGATAACCAACTTATTTACAAGGATATCTCAAATCAAATACCAGTTAGTATCCATTGGAGATACAATATAATATGTTGAACCAATAGCCACTACACTAAATGGTTTCCCTCCCTCTTGGGACCCATTTTTCCAAGGAATTTTTGCAAGAATGAAGTCACCCAAGTTTGAGAAGTTATGAGAATATTTATCTCAAGAGGAATCCAGATTGATATCCAATAAACAAAAGGTAGATGATGAGGAAAACCAAGAACTTGCAACACAAGTGAAGAAGAGAAAGGAAAGAGAAGAAGGTGGCCCAAGGAAGTCTAAGAAGCCACGTCATAAGAGGGATATGTCAAAGGTTCAATGCTTCAATTGCAGGAAGATGGGACATTATGCCACACATTGTTCTCATAAACATGAGAAGGAAAAGAAGAAGAAACACCATGTACATGCAACTGAAGTTGAAGAACACAAACCCAAAGATGAAGAATTTGTATTCATTTCAACACTCACTAAAACCATCACTCAAGGAAGCAATACCTGGTTCATAGATAGCGGTGCTTCCAAGCATATGACCAGATTCAAAAACTCTCTATAAAAATTAACAGAAAAGGACTCCTCACTTGAAGTGGTGCTTGGAGACGATTCCAAGCATGCAATCAAAGGCGTTGGAGAAGCCTCCTAACAATTTGACTCAGGTAACCCTGTTTCAATCAAAGATATACTATTTGTACAAGGTTTAAAGTAGAATCTTCTATCTATTTCAGATTTGGAAGATAAAGGTTTTAGGGTTTTCTTTGTGGATGGCCAAGTCCTTCTATGGCTCAAGAATTAAAGCATAAATAAAGCCACTCTGATTGGTGTTTGAGAGGGAGGAATATATAAGTTGAAGGGACACCAAGAACAAGCCCTTGTACACAATAGTGTTAGTTCGAGTTAAATATGGCACTGAAGAGTTGCTCACTTGAACTATAGATCATTACCCCTTTTGAGAAAAATGGTTATAGGTATACCAAAAATCCAGATAGACCATGATGGAGTATGCAAAGGTTGTGCACTTGGAAAGAATGTCAAGGGAATATTTACAAACAATGATAACAAATCTACAGGTATTTTGGAAATCATACACTCCGATGTATGCAAACAGATGACAGTGCCATCACTTGGCAACTTTGTATACTATGTTTTTTTCATATACGACTATTACACGAAGACATGGATCTACTTCTTGAAAGAAAAAGATGAAGTCTTTAACAAGTTTCAAGAATTCAAGGATTTAGTTGAGAATCTCTCTGAGAGGAAGATTAAAGTTTTGAGATCTGACAATGGAGGTGAGTACACCTCAAAGGAGTTTAAATATTTTTTCTAAGAAGCAGGGATTAAGAGGGAGCTTACAACTCCCTACAACCCCCAACAAAATGGGGTTGTAGAAAGAAATAATAGATCCATCATAGAAGAAAAAAAAGCGATGATACATGATCAGGGACTACCCATGCACTTATGGGAAGAAGCATCCAATACAGGTGTATATGTACATAACAAAACCCCTCATAACATATTGGGGAACAAGACACATGAAAATGTGTTCACTGGAAAGAAGCCAGAAGTTAGTCACTTGAGGATTTTTGGTTGTCTGGTGTTTATAAATGTTCCTAAGGAAAAGAGAACAAAATTGGAACCGTCAGGAAAGAAGGGAACATTTGTTGGATACAGTGAGACTTCGAAGGCCTATAGAATTTACATTCCAGGGAAGAGACAAATTGAGATCAATTGGGATGTAACATTTGACAAAGATGAAGCCTTCAAAATATCTAGGGAATCTCACATAGATGAGGACCAAATAGAGAAAGAGGCTCCCAAAGATGTAGCCATGGTAGACTCTACACCTAAAGAAACCATATCAAAAGTTCATAATGATATGGTAGAGTCAGAAATACTTATAGATCTACTTGAAGAAGCTGTGGCTATCAGGAAGAGACCAACTTTGCTTCGGAACACCTTGTAGGAAGTTGAAGGACATGCAGCTCCCAAAGGCTCCTTTAGAGAGAGAAAGAGACCACATAAGTTTTCCAGCTATGTGGCACTAATGAGCAACATCATTGATTCAGAACCTTCCACTTTTGAAGAAGTTGCTGAGAAGCTAAAATGGAAGGATGCCATGATGGAGGAGTATCAGTCCATCATGAAGAATGATGTATGGGAGGTCGTTCTGAGACCAGAAGGGAATTTAATTGTGACTTTCAAATGGATCTACAAGATCAAGCATGCTGTAGACAACATCATAAAGAAGCATAAGGAAAGGTTTGTGCCTAGAGAGTTCTCCCAAAAGGAGGGAGCAGACTATGACGAAACCTTTTCTCCTGTAGAAAAATACACTTCCATTAGATCAATCATTGTGATTGCTTCTGCAATGGGATGGAAATTACACTAGATGAATGTCAAGACTTCTTTCTTGAATGTTGTAATAGAGGAAGAAGTGTACATAGAACAACCATAAGGCTTCGTGATCTATGGGAAGGAGTCCCATGTGTGCAGACTGAAGAAGGCCTTGTACGAGTTGAAACAAGCACCCAGGGCATGGTATGGCAGGATAGATGGATATTTGATGAGCTTGGTATTTACCAAGAGTGAGGCAGATCCTAACATTTACTATAAGGTTGAGGATGGATGCCCATTGATCTTAGTTCTATATGTAGATGACATGTTTGTAACATGGGATGAGAAGCTCATTGACGGGTGTAAGAGGGAGCTCACTTCAGAGTTCGAGATGAAGGGTCTAGGTCTGATGCATTACTTCTTGGGATTGGAAGTGTGGTAGAGATCAGATGAAATTTTCCTTAGCCAAGGGAAATATACTGTTGAGATCCTGAAGAAATTCGGGATGATGGACTGCAAGTCCATGACCACACCCATGATGATAAATCTGAAGCTCGTGAGTGACAAATATTCAGATTTTGTGGATCCCATGATGTACAGACAATTGATTGGATTCTTGATGTACCTATTTAACACCAGGCCAAACATATGCTTTGAAGTGAATACCTTGAGTCAACACATGGTTAAACCTAGACATGTACATTGGATGGCAGCAAAGCATATGTTGAGGTACCTTCATGGTACCGTTGGGTATGGATTGAGATATGTCTTGAGTGGAGATGTGAAACTGCAGGGATATATAGATTTTGACTAGGCAAGGAGTGCAGTGGATCGAAAGAGTACTTTCGGATGCTGTTTTAGTCTACGATCAAGCATGATCTCATGGTTGAGAAGGAAGAAGACATAAGTGGCACTCAGTACATCATAAGCAGAGTATATCACACCAAGCGTGGAAAGCTATGAAGCAATGTGGCTTTGGAAGTTGCTAGCTGCGATATTTGATCTATAATTAGAGCCAACCTTGATACATTGTGACAACCAAAGTTGTGTGAAGCTTACCGAGAACCTTGTATTCCATGACAGGTCTAAGCATATAGAGATCAAATATCATTTCATTCGAGACATGGTGTAGAGAGGAGTTGTGGAGCTCTAGTACATATCCATGGATGAGAAGATAGCAGACATTCTAACCAAGCCCTTGTCAAGAGTGAAGTATGAGTACTTCAGGGACAAGCTTGGAGTGTTACTGTAGCTACCACTACTCCTGTTGTCTCTACTCCGGTTGCTGCTACTCTGGGTGTTGTTACGACAAAATTTCCACTGTATGAGATTCCATTACTGCAATTGTCGCTACTCCTGTTTCCACTACTCTGGTTTTCGCTACTCTGGGTGTCATTACCTCAAAATCACCGTTGTACGAGATGTCGTTACTACTGTTTCCGCTACTCCGGTTGCAGCTACTCCAGTTGTTGCTACTCCGGATGTCATTACCTTAAAATCGTCATTGTACCAGATTTCATTACTCCGAGGTGCTGCCACTCCAGTCGTCGTTACTCTTTGATTGTCGCTACTCCAGTCGCCACTACTCTCTGGTTGCCGCTACTCCTGCCGCTACTACTCTAGTTGCAATTACTCGTCTACACTTCCGCCAACATGGATACCGATATTTCAGCTGCCACCACTTCCGATGTCGCCGCTCAAATCGACGCTGTCATATTCTGTGACTATAGATGATGTTATTCATGCGATGATGCTTCTCCATAACAGGTGAGTCATCAGGTACGTCCTCAACCAATTTTAATGGATTTGGGTAATATTACACATGGCATAGGAATTTGTGCCCGAGGATAGTATTAAATTTAATTTTAGGGGAGACTTTATGTATTTTCCCAAAGAGTCATCATTACCCTCTTTAATCACACTATTTCGCAATCATTACTTAAAAATTTCTAGCATCGTTGTACGCATAGGGGTTGGACACACCCACCAAACCATTAATAATCTGCCAAGCTATTAAATTCGATGTCATATAGTCATCATTACTTACCTGCCCCATCATTTAATTTGAAAAATAAAAATAAACCACGACTCTCTCCACAACACATTTTTCGCAAAATTGTTTTGCCTGTCGTTTCTCTTGAACTGGTCACTGGTACTCCTCGAGCAGGCACAATCGATGGAACATAATGGGTGGTGGAGTAGTAAGGTATGAGCCAACAAATACTACACAGGTTCATTGAAATCTATAAGTCTGGCAAATTTTTCAGAATGCAGGTTGGGACGTGTATTTCAAGAGGTTACAGGGATTCGATGCAGACATTACAACAGAATTCGCCCAAAATTTGGATGGCCACTCCTCCATGGTTCACATATTAAAAATCAGATTCACGGAGGAAACCATTGCAGCAGCTAGTGGGTTGCTAATATCCGGTCAGCGATGGTTTGTCCGGAAAACACCACTCCCGGAATTTCCAGAGTTGTTTATGTGTGAAGGAGAAGAAGTAAATCCGAAAGGGAAAGGATACAAATGGACTTCTCTACCGCCTCCATGGGTTGAGGTAGCACTATTATTCATAAGGTATGTGACATGTGAAGGTCGCCCCTCTACCATTTACAAATATCATCTCAAATTTCTCACATCTTTGCATTACCAACAACGCATAAACATGCCCTGTTTTCTGTGGATTAACGTTCAACGGATGGAACGAGCAGTTGAGTGCTCACGCCAACCACTCAAAACCCTCACAAATCATGGCCCTATTACGCTAAATATGTGCATGTGCTAGAGAAAATTCCTCTGAGTTGGTCGCAGTTCATAAGACTCTCGGAAGAGGAATTGGCAGAACCTATCCCAGAAGTAGCAAAAACCCTAACAAAGAGAGATGAGCTGAGAAGGTTAGAAGAGGATTCCAAAACTATTGTAGAAAGGAAAAGAATAGGTTTTGATACACTTGAATTAGCTTCGGACGAAGATGAGGAAACAAAGAAACCATCAGTGGAATTTAGAGAAGTTGGGGGAATGAGGTAGGTCATTAACCTGGATTCAGAAGAAGAGGAAGCAGAGGGTTCTATTCCTCCAAACCCTTTTCCTGAACAAAAAAGAGATGTTGCTACTCCCTCAGCATATGAACAAGAAAGAGATGTTGCTACTTCCTCAGTAGATGAACAAGAAAGAGATGTTTCTATTCCGCCCGCAGATGATCATGAGATGGATGTTGATACCCCTTCGTCTAATGAGTAGGAGAGGAATGTTGCTACTCCTCCAATCTATGAACTCATCAATATACAGTTCTTAGTTACAGAGTGGTTAAACCCTAATTACAACATAATGCAGTATTCATTCAGATCTGCTATATTCAAGCACTTAAGCACCTCCACATAGACCATATGTAGTATTCATCCATACCATTAATCACATAGCATTAACATATCTATCTATCATTCATCTATGTTAAACCACTGAGCAATTAAACACATAAACACATCAATACAATGCACAAAGTAGAGCAACACAACATGTACGTGGTTCACCCCCACCCTGGGGCTACATCCACCAACTCTTCTCTTCTTTATTATATTTGGTCCAGCTTCTTTTTGACAAGCGTGGCATTTCTGGACAACAGTAATGCAATATTTAAAGAACGAAGGCCAGAAATAACCAACTCATAAGATCTTTTGGGCAATGGAATACCCACACATATGACTGCCACATGCTCCAGAGTGAGTCATTCAAAACTTTCTCAGCTTCATCGTAAGTAGGACATCGTCGAAAGATGGAATCAATACCATGACGGTAAAGGGTATCCCCAAGGATAATGTACTGACAGGATTGATACCGGATACGATGACGATTTGTACTAGAAAGATCGAGCTAAAAAGTTTGGGTCTGGAGATATATGATGATATATCTGTACCATACGTCATCAGAACTGATCAGAAAGAGGGATTCGTCAGGTAAGGAATCCTCTGCCACAGTTTTTTGTCTCATTAGAGGGAAGGTCACAAATCAAATCAACAAAAACCAAATATTTCGTTGACTTGGCACGCTCAAACTCCAAATCAAACTCTTGGAGAAAAACTATCCATTTAGAGTATTTTCCCCCCAACAATTGTCGGGTAAGGATGTGTTGCATGGGGTTGCAATCGGAAATAATAGTGGTTCTACGTAATAATATGTACTGACGAAAACGTTGAACAACTTGAACATCTTCCAAGGCCAGTTTCTCCACATGTAGATATTTGGTTTCGCTGGTTGTGAGACTCCGACTCAAATAGTATACAACATGTTCATCGTGTGAATCATTCTCTTGGACTAAAACCATAGCAATGGTAGAGTCTAAAGAAACTAAGTACATGAAATAATCTCAACTATAATAAAGTGGAAACAACAGTGGTGTGCGGGTTAAGGTGAGTTTCAAAGCTTCAAAAGATTTTTTTGCAGTGTCGGCCCACACAAAATCGTGACCTTTCTTCAAAAGCCAAGTAAATCCTTTCGTTAATTCAACGTAGTTGGGAATGAATCGACATAAAAAAATTTCCTTCCCTTGCAAACTTTGGAGTTGGAGCAGTGTGGAAGGAGGATTTAGATTAAGAATGGCCTCAACCTTCAAGGGGTCTACCCTAATCCCATGTATCGACACGATAAAACCAAGAATTCGTCCGGATTCCACAAAAAAAACACATTTGTGAGGATTCAAACGTATGCGATAATAACGATAGCGTAGGAAAATGGCCCGTAGAGGTTCTGGGTGATCTTGGCGACGCATAGAATGCGTCGATAGATCATCTAAATAGGGTTGTACAATTTTCTTAATATCCTAAAAAGAATAAGACATAGCGTGCTGAAAATTCGCTCGAGCGTTTTTCAGACAAAAAGTTAGTTTCCGATAAGCAAAGGTTCCCCAAGGGAAAATAAAAGTAGTATTGTGTTGATCCGTGGGTAAAATATTGATTTGATTATAGCCAAAGAAACCATCCATCAAAGAAAATATTTCACTCCCGGCACAGTGGTCAACAATCTAGTCAATGAAATGGGTTGGATAATTGTCTTTAGAACAAGCTTTGTTTATATCCCTATAATTGACACAAACACGGATTGTGCCTTGTTTCTTCGTAATGGGAACAAGATTGGACACCCAATCCGTCAAAGCCACAGGGTAGATAAAACCGACTTTAAGAAGTTTTTCAACCTCAAGCTTAATTGCAACAGCTTTGCATGGGTGCACTGGGCGAAGTCTTTGCCGAACGAGTTTAGCGTCTGGGTATGTCTTAATCTCATGTACAACAATATTGGGATCAATACCAGGCATTTATTCATAACTCCAGGCGAAAACGTCACAGAATTCTTGGAAAAGGGATTTATAAGTATGAGCCTCATCAACAGAAAATGAAGCACCGATTTGAACATTTTCCATGACTCTGGGCTTGATCGAAATGTCAAGAGGGATGGTAGGGGAAATATTACTCAAGTTCCCTTCATATAAAAATTCGTGTGTCGACTCGAGACCAAAATAAATAACAACAACGGTAGATGGTGTCAAAAACCATTGATAACTCTCTATGGTCTCTTGTTCTAGGAATAGAATAGAACGATGATGCCCATCATCCCATGGAGTATCTTCCATAGGCATGAACGACATGATCATCTTGTCAGTAGGAAATATCACATGAAATGGATCAGGAGATGCATCACAGAGAGAAGGAGGAGAAGAAGTAGTCGATTGAATTACTTGATAAGCCAGTTCCACCGAACTTAAAGGCATGCAATCGTCGTAACAAAGGCAATCACTAGGGTTAGGTACTATCCAAGCGTCATAAGACTCATGGGTTTCATGAATAGAAGTCGATGTCATATTGATCGAGGCGACAAAAGGAGAAGGAATATTGGGTGGAGGAATGGGGAAAGTACCCATTAACGTTGAATCTTTGAGAAGACCCACACCAACATTCTCATAACCGGGAGGTGTTTTTGAGATAAAAGGGACATTTCTAGTATGTGAATCAGAATTAAAGAAGGCCAATTGATCAACAGTAATGACCTTTCCTTGGTGCAGGAAACGTAACACACATAAAAGGGTAGAAACAATTGCGTGCATGGAGTAAATCTAGCTACGACCAAGTAGAAGGTTGTAATCAAGAGGTGCATCAAAGACCTCAACCTCGACATTAACCGCTTTACCTTCTAAAGTAATAGACAACGAAGGATGAACACCATAAGGTTTGAATCATGTACCATTAAAAGCTTTAAGAGTATTGTGTGATTCGGTCAGAGCAGGAGAGCCAATGGCTTTCCAAAAAGTAACGAACATAACACAAGTCAAGGCTCCTTCATCAATAACAGTTCGACAAATATTCTTATTTTCCACAACAACTTGGATTTGAAATGCTAATTGAGGAGTAATCCTTGGAAAATGATCTTTCAAGTCAAATATTATCAAATTAGTATCGGTAGGATCAATTCCACCAATAGCCTTTAACAACGCTTTTCGTTGAGCAGGTAAACTTTGAAGGACGTCGAGATCCGACATCGCAGAGGGTGCTTGTGCAAGATCTTCTAAAATACTGTAGTTTTGGGAAGCACGTGCGTGAGGGTTAAAGGATTACTTTCGAATAACGCCCTTGGGAGGAGAACAAAGGACTGTATCTAGGCTCAGTCGTTCGAGATGAAGAGGACCATTTGGAGGTGAAGTTGGTGGAGGAGGTTGAACCAATAGAGGTGGTGCATAATCCACTTTTTCTTTCGAAGGAGAATAATCTTTGGATCAAGTTTTGATTGCAACATTGTTCTTTTTGGAGTCACCAGTACACATAAGAACATAAGATGCGGTAGAGGGAGAGGGTTGATCTTGAATGACCAATTGGGCCTGCTGTTGAGAAGGGAAAGGTTGTGATAAGATGACAAGGGTAGAAGGTGTGTCGGTTCCTTGCAGGAACTTAGTAACCTCGGCACGTCGTGGACAATATTTTGTGTAGTGATCATCACCACAGATAAGGCAAGGATAACGAGGCTTACATTTGTCTTTATCATCAGCAGGATGGGATTTGGATTTTCCATATTGTGGATTATTATTTTTATCTTCCTTATTCCTATCCTTCCCTTTCTTCTTATTTTGATTTTTATCGGTAGGTGTAGATTGAACTGAATTGACATCAAAGGTTTTACTAGGGGAAGGAGTCAAATTAGGAGTATTTTGTACAGTAGAAGTAGTAGATTTGGGATTAGTGTGACTGGCTTGTTTAGACTAAGTCTCAGCGTGAAAAGTGCCAATCACACCATCAGCAACGTGGGAAACTACTGGAGGTGTCGGAGTAGGATTTGTAGAAGGATGAGGAGCATCAGGGATTAAGTCATACATAGTACCCATTTGCGAATAAGCGAGATCTAAATACTGGGCACGACTAATCGCCTACTCATCAGTGAAAACACCACCCATGGCGACATCATGGGCTATAGGACCAATAAGTGATTTAGTAAACCACTCGGCCAATAGCTGGTCAGAGAGGGGAACTTTGATTAAGCGTCTTCTCCTCCTCCATTCATGAATATGATCAGAAATGTGAGTGGAAGAGGATTGCTTGAAAGAACTCAAAATTTCAGTTCCTGTCTCGTAACGTATTGGCAATTGGTAATGCGTTAAGAAGGCCATGGCTAGAGTATTGAAGTCAATAAAGAAACCTCGTGGTAACCTGATGTACCATTTAGTTTCCAAACCCGTAAGAGTTAGTTGGAAAATATGTAATATTATAGAGTCATCCATCAATGAGTTAGATGAACACCAAAGATGGAATGTCATGACATGATTATTTGGGTCTTCTCCAGGTCGACCATCAAACTTAGGAATGTTGGATAGTAATTTGGATGGTATGACGGGCCAGTAAGGAGAATGCAAAATAGGATCATTCAAAATCCTAGATAAATCCGGTAAATCCAAAGTAGCAAGAAAATGCAATTGCTGATTCACTTGAGGAAACTGGTAGTTTTGAGGAGGTAATCCCGTAGGTATACCAGTAGGACCATACATAGTCTACAAATAGTTAGATAGTCTTGACAGATTCGTTTGTGGAGGGTTTTGAGCCTTATAGCCAACATAAGTTGGTTGATTAGGGAAGCTTCCTTGGAAAGGAGCATTGGACTGAAAAGTTGGACCCCAAGTAGGACTCATAGAACCTGGATACGGTTTCCCGATATTAGGGGGTACAAAAGCATTAACTTGAGGATTTTTCCCCCCAGACGGTTGTTGATTCCCTTGGAAAGGTAGATTCCAAGGTTGAGATTGTTACACAGGTGTACTTTGGACATAAACTAGGTTATGGCCTCCAACTTGAGGTTTCCCCCCAACTTGAAGTTGCCCCCCAACTTGAGATTTCCCCCCAAGTTGAGGTTGACCTCCAAATTGAGGTTGACCTCCAACAAGAATCTGAAAACTAGAAGCGACAAAATGACTAGTGCCTCCAACTGGATTGGAGTTACTAGGGCCCGGACGATTAACTCCTCCAGTCGAAGGTGGAGGAGGAATGTATGGCCCTCCAGAGAGAACCTGGGCGGGTGTAGGAACAAAACCAGCATCAACATTGTACCCAGGTGGAATAAAAAGATTAGACCCTTCGGTCGGATTCTAGGTGGGATTAGAAATTGAAGTATTCAAAGCGTTATACCCAGGGGGAAGTGATGGATTTGATCTAGGTGGAAGCGGTGTTCCAATAGGAGATTGGGATATCACCGTATTTCTGGCAGAAATAGGCGTAGCTTGTGAGACCATGGTAGAGCCAGTGATATGGAGAGTAGGAATAGAGTGAGAACCAACAAACAATTGGTCTGACACTATGACGAAATTACTGGTTGTGCCAATAAATGATCTAAAGGTACCGTATAGGTAACATATGTCTCAGGAATTTGAGACGTCATAGGTTGATTAGGAATTGTTCCTAGTGTGTCAAAAATATTGTGTCCTAAAGAAGTGCCCCAAACAGAATGGACAGGGACAGAGCTAGGATTAAAAATTTCAGCAGTATGAACTGGGGTTATAATTGACTCACTTTGAAAAAGTGAATCGTCTACATCAAACTTTGTGTTAGGTCCAGTAGGTTCTTCAATATATTCTTCAACAACAATGTATCCTGATGAATTAATTTGGAGCAACTGTGGATCTTGTACAACACTCAATAACGGATTTTTGGGAAGTCTGAATGCTTCTAAAGAATTATGAATTATGAATCGCTCTAAAGAATTTGAACTTCCAATCTCAGAGGATACTTCGTTATTGACTGCTCCCTGAGGAGAGCCCTCTGTTGAGTTAGGAAGCAAAGGGACATAATCTTCTGGATCTTCCGGAGGTAGCCCTTGCATCCTACGTGAACAACGAAGGCCAATGTTGGCCACACCAAATAAAGAATAGAACAAATCTATGGCCAACTAGAGAAACAAACAACACTCACTAATAAAATCTAGAAATCAAACCAAGAAAACAAACCTTCTTATTTTGAAGTCACTAGTTGGTGATGAAATCCAACATCATGAAATAAAGACAAGAAGGAGACGGGATAAAGCGGGTGGAAAAGTTACTTTGACGACCTGCTTAACAAACTTATGCCTTGGTGCAAGCTCCCACACATAATTGTGGGTATACCCTCCAAGGATCATGAGTGAGTTTGGACAACGTCGATTCCAAGTACCATGAAGAATTGCCCCTCCATAGTCACCTCGTGTAAATACCCTAAAGAGATAGGCCACTAAGGTTACAAATTACTACAATGATGCCTAGGGAAACAATCGACAATTAGATCCACGTGCAAAGGCAGGGTATCTAAGACTGAAATCAACTCGAGAAGGTCCCCATAGGATTTTGTTCTCAAGTGACCCCCAATAATACGCGTAATCTATACACCAAGACCAACAAAGCAAGGTGAGTAACTCTGACAGTCTTAATGTGACCCCAAGTTTGACCCTTGTGTTAGAAGGGCTTCCCAGGACAAAATGTAGCAAGCGGATTTGAACTCTCCTTATCACAAAATACTATTGCATGTTTTGATGCTTTGGAGAGTGTGCCTTTCAACCTATTCCAAAGAAATATCCTAGCTAATGTTGGTGTAGACAATTTCTAGAAAATAAAAAGTTGCTAATAAATTTTAATATTACGTTGTATTTTAAAGAGGTTGTTGCTTACTCAAAAGGGAGATGGAAATGAAACTGATGATATGTATGACCTTGACCCAATATAATGCAATAAGAGATGATTATGCAATCATTTAATTCAATGAACTCTAATTACAGGAGGGAGAAGGTATCTTTCTTTGAAATACAAAAGCTACGAAACACAATTTCTCAATTTTTGAATGAACAAAATTCCAAATAATCAAAAGTTACAAATTTTTCCAATTTTCTCTTACAAATATTTGAATGCAACAATTTTCTTGTGAAAAATTACTAAAAGGAAGAATGATTTTCAGTTCTTCCTTTCTCAAATCAGACTATAGATGTAAAGGAGGAAAGAAAACGTAGTCCAAGAAAACTAACGCACTCTCAACACTCTTCCCAAATCAAACTCACTACGTAGACAAAAATAAAAAGATAAGAAAAATCTCTGTCAAATGTAAAAAAAAAAATTCTCAATATATAAACAATCTGGAAAGTAAAAACAATCCAAAACTTTAAACAAATTAAATATCTTTTGTCAAACAAGCACTCAGGACCAAGATCCATAGATTATACCCTTGTGACAAAAATCTAAAGCAAAAATTGCAAAATTACAAAGATAAAACTTCCAATCTCTGAAAACCAATCAAATGAAAGATTGAAACTCATAAATCACTCAAACACTGGTATCAAAAGTTCATCCCAGGCAATTGAGACAAAACTGGGTGAAAAAAGAAAAATTGACTCTCGCCAACAATTCCTACAGGAATCGTCGCAAGTGAAAGTGGAGCACAGTGAGACGATCTAGGGTCGTTGCATGCTGCCAATAGGGTAGAGTGCGACGTCGTCACACTGGTCTGCACCTGTAGAGTGTGACGTCAGAGGATCATCACAATTTTTCTATATAGCACAGTGCAACGATCTCTGAAACTAAGGGAAAAAATGGAAGAAAGACAAAAATCTAATTGAACCTTCAGACCCAGGGAGTCTAGATGGATCACCCACAGACTCAGAGAATGAATTTAACTAAAGGAAGGCAAGATAAAAGAAAGTAAAAGAAAAAAACCAAAAACAAGTTGTATCCCCAGTGGAGTTGCCAATTTTGTTATTAGACTAATCGGTAAGTGCGGACACAAATAGATCTCCCTAGTTTCACCCGAAACTAGAACAAAACAGAACATAATATAAGACTTTCCCTAGGCTTTAATTATTGAGTTTACTAGCTAACAAGAGATGGAAAACATACCTTTTAAATGTTGTTTCCTCTTGCTGTTGTCATCCTCGCTCCATCTTAAATCTCATGCTATATTGAACCTACAAAGAAACACAAGCCAACAAAGTGAAAGAAACAATGTATACTCAACAAGAACCTATGTATGTGATCAAGGAATCATACAATAAAACAAGACTAATTTTATGGGAAACAAACATGTTGTTGTATCATATTAAATAGAAAGTTGAGAATACAACCTATGCCTTGATGTTGCAAGGTCCCCTTTCAATGGCCATTTTCTCTAACACACACACCTTTGCTCCAAAGCCTTTGAATGAAGAAGATCCACAATGTAGCTTGTAGAACTAAAGCAAAGCTCTCAAGAATAATTTGAAGTAGAACTCTCCATACAAATATTGGCCTATTCAACCTTAGCCTTTTCCATGAGAGATCTCTCCTTATATAGTGTGAAAGAGAGATGGATGAGGAGATTAGGACGATCCCACCAAATCAGAGAAGTGAGTAAGATACAAACCGATCGAAGGTCACCTCATCTTCCAGAAGATTCCATTCTAGAACATTCATGAAGTTTGAATTTTACTTTTCTTTTATCATCATCACACCATATGCACAAGTAGCCTATGGAGATGTCACAGTCCAACTCTAGAGTAGGGTGCGACAATCAGGCATCGTCGCACCCCATGCATATGGCAGGGTGCGACAACCTTCTTTGATATGGTTTTTGAGAAAGGAAAGCAAATCACTTTTCTCATGGAGAAAGACTCTTTTATATTTTTAGGGAACATGACCACATGTTGTCAGTGGATCACTGGGGTAACCAAAATAATGTGTAACACACATAGAATACAACAATTAAAGTTTCAACATTTACATGCAATACATAGATACTATGATATGATTCACAGTATTTGAAACCAAGATTGAGGAAAAGGAAATCAATCCTCTCATACAATTCCCTGGGATCCTATTTCGAACCAGACAAGGATTTATTTAGTTGGCACACAAGACTACCATTATTCTCAAAGCTGGGGGTTTCTCCATATAAATCTCTTCAATGAGATCACCATGTCAAAAAGAACTTTTGAAATTCATATGGTGTACCTCCCATGCAAAGTGAGCAGTAAGTGAAAGAATCAGTTGAATAAAGTTAATCTTTGTAATTGGGGAAAATATTTTAATGTAGTTGATACCTTTTAGTTGATAAAATCCCTTAGTTACTAAAAAAGTCTTATGTCTTTCAACAACACCTACAAATATCAATAACGTCTTGTAGACCTATCAAAACTTCATTGCATTCCTTTCTTATGGTTAACGAACTAAATCTCCTGTGTCACTCTTCATCAAGGAATGATACTCATTAACCATAACATTCTCCCACTCAAGTAAATCATGTGCATGTGCATATATATTTGGATCATATGCCTTTAACACATGTGTCGTTAAATAAGCACTACCATATTGTTTCCAACTTTTTTTTTTCTTGAGTTGTTGATATCTCCTGCATCATCTGTAACAACTTCAATTTTCTTGGCCACCCATTTGGGAAGAAAAACACCCTTTGTTGAAGGAGCTTTTGTACCAATATCACCATTTTTTGATTGAATGTAACATCCCCGCTATCATCCCTAGTTTAATTAATGCATAATGTGGACATGAATGTGGCTATGGACAAGCGATGTAATATGCAAATTGTATTTTATGAATTTTAATAAATAAAATGTGATACCATTTATTGGGGGACATGGATAGACATGGGGAATGATTAATCCACAAGAGAGGAGAGTTTTAATAGGGGGGTTTTATTCATGAGTTTAATTCCGAAATCCTTTTCTTGTTTTTAATGTTTCGAGTGAACCTTCTATTTTTTTTGTTTAGTGTTCCCGAATCCAATCATTGAATACATGTAAGAGGGTGGGTGTGAGGAGTCACATCCCATGGTTATTGGGAGCATGGGGCTGAGTAAAATAATCTTGGGGAAGAGTGTAATCCAAACAATAAACTAAAAAGAGAGGAAATTTGTATGGACAAGAGGGAAGAATTAGATAGTCATGTCTTTGCATGAACAAGAAGCATAGAATAGGGAGGAAGTGCGTTGGAGCTGGAGCAATGATGGAGGGTGAATTCTAGAGAAATTTTTAAGATAAAGACTAAAGAAGAAAGTTTTCATGCTTCCATAAGAACTAGGTTGTCAAGTCTGAAGAGTGAACTCCTATGAGAGTGGTACTATAACAACAAGTTATTGTTGTTGTTTCCTGGTAGTTTTCCTAGTATTTTTCTGGCAGTGAGTTCCCTTGAATTCCTAGTAGTGAAATTCTTGGTTACCTACACAAGAGAAACCCTAATAAACGAATGGGATGCTCGATGGAATGAGACTAATGAAGGGGTACATTCCTTAGGTTGGGTGGGTTGAGAGGAAGAGATCTGGAGGAAATTCGAGATAGTTGTAGGAGAATGCCAGTAGGTTGTGGGATTATCTAAGTTGTGAGTGGACAGTGAGAGACACCCTATTTTGTGGATTCCTAGCCCTAGGTCGAGGGTGACTTGTTGTTGATATCTAGAAGAATAATTCTATGGTTGGGTGGAATGTCTATCCCGGGTAGCTTGTTGCACAACCATTTTAAAAAGATAAGTCTTGATATGGTTTTTTGAGTTCTCTTATGAGTTTAACTGTTGTGCATTATATATGTGTAGTGATAATGTTTTATATGTTTCTATGATGAATTTTTTAGCTGCATTCATGTTTATTTATATTTTTATAGATGCATGTAATTAATAGTATCATAAAATGGTTAAATCTGTGTATTTTCCTATAGCTGATAAGCTATAGGATATGTTAGTAGAATTTTTTTTATTTCCATGTGTATTTTGCATGTAATGAACCTCAATCAAGTTGGGGAACGTTACACTGAACAAGGGTTACAAAAATTGTGGTCAATTGTGCGATGAAAGGTAAATTATAATTCAAGTCATGAAATCAAATTGATTGATGAATCAACAACCCTATGATGTAGTTAATCGATCTAGAATTCCCTAGAACTTCCAAAGGATCACTACTCAACCATCTACAAGAGGAATTAAATAAAGTGATACCTAATATCTTCTCATCAAATACAACATCTCTTCTATATATAATATCATGTATGACAAGGTCAAAAACCTATAGGAATTTGACTCTTCTAAGTAGACCATAATGATAAAAGCATCAGTCTTCGCATGTGCATCTAGTTTCTTTATTCGATCCTCTGGATTGTGAGTCCATGTCATGCATCCAAAGGTTCCAAGATGTCCAAATAAGGGTTTTAATCCACTCCATTTCTGAACTAGAGTCACATCCAAAAAAACTTTAGTTAGAATCAAATTTAACAAATGGTTTGAGCAATAGAGAGCTTCTGCCCAAAATTTAGTTTGGCCTGAAAAACAACATGCCATTTCTTCCAAAGTCTAACTCTTTTTTTTATTGATGCCATTATAATGTGGTGTGTAAGGTACAAATCTCTACCAATACATACCATTTTGTGACAAGTGTCTCTGAAAATCCTTGCCTACATATTCTCTTCCATGTCAGATCTTAAACATTTCACATGTTGCTTGCATTTCTTGTAATCTTTAATGCCCTAAATTCCATGAAATTTTCAAAGATATAGCTCTTATTATTCAATAAATATACCTAAGTGTACTTGGAAAAGTCATCATTGAAGGTCAATAAATACCTTGCACCAGACAATGATGGGTTGTTCATGGAACACGTGTCTTTATGAATAAGCTTTAGTTGAATCTTTACTTTATAAGATTTCCTTGTTTCAAAGGAAACTTGATGATGCTTGCGAAGGATACATCCTTCACATACTCCATTAGGAGGGACAACAATAGAAAGTCCAGTAACCATGTTGCGTTTCACTATTAGTTTCAAGCTCTAAAACATAACATGTCTAAGTTGTTCATGCCAAAGTCTGCTTTGGTTGTTAGTTTGAGCTATGAGTGCAATTAATCCTATATCTTTCTAAGGAAAGTCACACAATTTATATTCTATATCCTTAGGGTTAAGAAACCTTTGATGACAACAACAACAAATTTTGTGTGCATATCCTTGAACACGACAAACCAATATAGACAAAATTGAAACTTCTTGATAATATGAGTTAGTTTGGGTACGTACAAGAAATTGACACTCAATCTAGGTACATGATACACATCAGTGGTCACACCATTCTAATATTCAATCTTCCCACAAATATTTTAACTATCTTCGAAAAAGACTTACACTAGCTCTAGCAGTGAAAGCTTTTAACTAGCTTTGATACCATGTTGGATTTTCTGATTTTCAAATATGATAATTATTGCCTTATGATTTAAATGCTATTGTTATCATAGAATAATTACACACTGGAAATTTCAATAAGGCTTAGCGGACTTGATGAGAGGTTGGTGTAAGTAAATATTGTATGAGATGATATATTACAATTGAGGGCCCTGATATATATACTTGGATGGAGTGCCTTTTCATTTAATGGACGTCTTTTCCATTATTGTCTTTTCATTCATTAATTAATTATTAATTATTGATTATTTATGTATTTATACATTATATTATAAATATATTATTTATATATTATATTTATGTTGATGATTATTTCCTCACATCCACGTCTAACTAATATAGATCACTCTATCCTGGAGCAGGAAATGTGAGAGTACCTTGATTCTATTCACTCCTTGTCAGGAGAAAGACTACACATGGACCATTCACCACTAGAAAATATTTGTGAGTAAATGATTCATTTCCCTTCGTCAAATCAGCATGACCAATCTAGGAGAACGTATTCTTGATGTTGCTAACTGGAGAAACATCAACACTCCCTCTCAGTGAAGGAGACATTATGCATCATGCCAAGCTTGTATTGAAGTATTTAAACTTTGTCTTAGATAGAGGCTTGGTGAGAATGCTTGCAATTTTCTCATCTAAGGATATGTATTGGAGCTTTACTGCACCTTTTTGTACCATGTCTCAAATGAAGTGATATTTGATCTCAATGTTCTTTGACTTGCCATGAAATATTGGATTTTCCCAAAGATTGACACAAGTTTGACTACCACAGTGTATTAAGGTTGTCTCTAGCTCTTGATCAAATAGTCTTGCAAGAATTTTTTGAAGCCATACTGCTTCGCGACTTGTGACACTGAATGTGATATACTCCACTTCTATTGCACTGAGTGTTACAAAAGTCTGCTTTCTTCTAAACCAGGATATCATAGTTTATCATACCAAATCTACTCAAGATAACAACTGTGTACTTCCCTTGTCTCAGGAATATCTTGCCTGGTTTCTGCCACACCTTCAATCCCAAGAAATGATGCATTAATCCAAGATCCTTCATCTTGAACTCAAAATCCAACCCACTCTTGCATTTATCAATGAGTTGGTTTGCTCTTGTAAGGAACAAGTCATCAACATATAACACCAAGATCAAATGATCACCATCAACAACCATGTAGTAAAGGTTGGGATCTGCTTCACTCTTGGTTAATACCAAGCTCATCAAGTATCCATCAATTCTAGAGTACCATACCTTGGGTGTCTTCTTGATTCTGTACAAGGCCTTCTTCAGCCTAAAAACATGAGACTCCCTCCCATGTACCTCAAATCTTTGAGGTTGTTTTATGTACACTTCCTCCTCAATCACAACATTGATGAATGTAGTCTTTACATCCATCTAGTGTAATCTCCAATACATGGCTGCTGCAAATGGAAATAATATTCCTAATGGAAGTTTACCTGGTAAATGGAGAAAATGTCTCCTCATAGTCCATTCCCTCTTTCTGGGAGAACCCTCTTGCCACGAACCTCACTTTGTACTTTTCAATGTTTTGATATGCTGCATGTTTGATCTTGTATATCCACTTGGAAGTCACCACTGAATTCCCCTTAGGTCTTGACACAATCTCCCACACATCATTCTTCATGATGGAATGATATTCCTCCATCATGGAATCTCTCCAAACTTGTTGGCATGCTTCCTCCTCGTAACTGGAAGGTTCAAAATCAATGATGCGACTCATCAATTCCATATAACTTGAGAATTTTTTAGGTCGTATACTTTTCTTGAAAGTACCACAGGGAGCTGCATGCCTCTCTGCATCCTTCAATGTATCATGAATCCATACTTGCCTCTTCCTGGTCTCTGGAACAATGACTCTAAGCAGGTCCACTAGTTCAACTGGATCTATTGACTTCTCCTAATAGTTTGAAGGATGATCAAATGGAATAGAGGGAATTGATCCCACATCATTTGGAGCCTCCTACTCCTCACTATCGATCTCCATGTGAGACTCTCTAGACTTCCTGAAGGTTGTGCCTTCGTCAAAGGTGACATCCTGATTGATGATCCAGATTATTTTCGGCACGAAATGAGAGCGGAGATATAATAAAGAAATGTACAGAGATATATTCGATATCCAATAATATAACAAAAATGTATCAGAGATGCAACCATAAACACATAGATACAATAATACACAATTTTCTATTAATGAGCGAAAATCTACAAAAGCTGTAAAAATACAGTGAAAGACTCGCTAGAATGGTGGCATCTTATCTCTGAGAAGAGATGTGTCCGCTACTCGCATTCGCAATAAGATGATTTACAATGAGGCTCCAAAGTCCTTTTTATCATAAAGAAAATACAAAACCCTAACCCCGGAAGATGAAAATCCAACAGTTTTGTGGACCCCGTTTTGGATAGTTTGGTGTATCAACTTCCCAGGCGTGTAACTTTGGCATACGATCTCCGTTTGGGGCGCACGATAGCTTGTTGGAAAGGTATCGTCGAGGAGATTCATTTTGGGGGATCAATTAGAGCCTTCAACTATAATTGAGAATATCTATCCCAAAAAACCTTCATTTAGGCCCTCAAAATGGCCTCAAAAGTTAAAAACTGCTAAAAATAGTAAATTGCCAAAATTGCGAGAAAACTATTTTGAGCGAGTTGGAAAAGGTGGGTGGACACCAATATCCGCCTGGATCAATCCTCCCTCATTATGAAGAAATGGTGTTCATTTCGTTTAGTGCACGGGGGAGAGGGAAAAGAGTTTGTTGAATCTACATCTTGATGAGTTGCTTGCCTTGTTGGAGAAGTTGTGATGCTTAGCTTTTTGAAGGTTTTCACGAACCTGTGGCTGGAAGGGTTGAACCTTTTTAACCAGACTGGATACCTGATATTTCTATGTGCAAAAGGAATCTTTTCACTTTGGTGTAGTCTTGTCGACCTGCTTCTGTTGGATAGAAGGTGCTTGGGTCAAGGCTGCAGTGGTTGCAGTATCCTTATGTTCACCTTTTGAACAGATTGTGAAGAAGCTAAATTTTGTAGTATGAGATACTACCTTGCGACACTATTCAGGTGGGAAATTAGTCAGAACCACCTCTGGTATCCTGTAGAGATGACCCCCCAGAGTAACAATGACACTACGGGTTCAAGACTCATAGATAACATGGAGATTCCACATATATGGCCGGCCCAAGAGAACATCACAGACATCTAGCAGGGTGACATCACATAATACCTCATCCTTGAAGGGATGGATGCCATATGATAATCGACACTGCTGGCTGACAAGGATATCTTGTCCCTGGCGAAGCCACCCGATGTTGTATGGTTGTGGGTGTGGTGTTGTCGACAATCCCAACTACTTGATGACCTTTGTTGAGATGAGGTTCTTCTAGCTTCCGCTATCAACAATAAAATGCAACGGGGTCCCCTTCACCCACATCTATGAATGAAAAAGGCACTCCCCCTCTTCATGATCTGTTCGTTCTTCTAGTTGAATTGATGCGGTCGCGACAATATCAGTGGGGTCTGTGTCGATGATCTGTCTTCTGTCAGTATTTTCTAAATCAAATTTTGAATCAGGGTTCGGCTTCTTGTCTTTGATTTCGGCCACCAATGACTGTTTTGAGCGACATTCATCAGTGTTGTGCCAAGGGATTTTGTGGAAATCACACCATTTTTCGGTGTCCTTCTTCGTCGTCCCATGACCCTTCTTTTCCTGTGGCTTGGACTGGTTTTCAGGAGACTTTTTGTTAGGGTTGTATTTATCATACTCTGGTTTTTGCATATTTGTAGACCTGAACTCTTGTTTGTTCTAGTGATTAAATTTCTGCTCGATTTTAACAGCATATCGATAAGCAACATCGAGTGATGAGATGTCAAAAAAATCCATTTTAGTTTGGATGTATCTGTGTAGATCCCCACGGTATTTCAGAACCAAATGTCATTCGGAGTCTTTGATACCCATCTTGGTGCGCAAGGTATGGAAGGTATTGGTGAACTTCGGAACTACTTGGCCCCTCTCTTATCGTAGTGTGGTCCATCTCATATATTGGTCCTCATAGTTGCCAACAGGGTAATATTGTTCCTTTACAGTGTCCACAAAAAAATCCCAAGTGGGATCGACCCCATATATTCCAGAGTCTTCTGTGGAACTTTGATCCCAGTAAGTTTCCCACCAATGTTTGACACGGGGGAAAGATTTAAGGAGTGCGAAGGTGATCTTTTCCCTGTCGAAAAAATGGTGAACAGAGAAATACCCTTCTAGCAGATTTAACCATTTGTCTATGACATCTGCATCTATCTGACCTTAAAATACAGGAATATCAAAATTAACATGTACCTTGAAAGGAGAGGTGCTTCCAAAGTGGTTGTTTGATGAATATGTGCTTGTTGTTATCAGTAGGCGTTGAAGGACGTGGGAAAAATTCTCCATCATTTCGTCCCTCTGCCGCGTGAGAGCTTGCTCAAGCAACAGATTGATATAATCATCTGCTCCATCGTTTTTCTTTTCTTCTGCCATGGAGGGTTTCTTGGGTGTGTGAGAGTGATTGTCTTCAAGAGAGACAAGCTTGAGACCCAAATTTCTATACTTGTACCTCGTCGGGGACATGCACTGAATTTTTTTATCAAGAGCAATGTACTCTGATACCACTGATCCAGATTATTTTGGCACAAAATGAGAGCGGAGATATAATAAAGCAATGTACAGAGATATCTCGAATATCCAATAATATAACAGAAATGTATCAGAGATGCAACCATAAACACATAGATACAGTAATACACAATTTTCTATTAATGAGCGAAAATGTACAAAGACTGTAAAAATATAGAGTGAAAGACTCGTTAGAATGGTGGCAACTTATCTCTGAGAAGATATGTGTCCGCTACTCGCATTCGCAAGAAGATAATTTTACAACGAGACTCCAAAGGCCTTTTTATCATAAATAAAATCCAAAACCCTAACCCTGGAAGATGAAAAGCCAACAGTTTTGTGGACCCGTTTTGGGTAGTTTGGTGTATCAACTTCCCGGGGGCGTAACTTTGGCATACAATCTTTGTTTGGGGTGCACGATAGCTTGTTGGAAATATATCATCGAGGAGATTCATTTTGGGGTCTCAATGATATCCTTTAGCTATCATTGAGACACTCAATCCCGGAAAACCTTCATCTAGGCCCTCAAAATGGCCCTCGAAGTTAAAAACTGCTAAAAATAGTAAATTGTCAAAATTGCCAAAAAATTGTTTTGAGCGAGTTGGAAAAGGTGGGTGGCCACCGATATCCACCTGGATCAACTGAACTCTATCTACACCTGTCCTGGAATGTATATTATGTAATCCTTTGATGTCTCTTTGTATCCAACAAACTTCCCCTTCTTCCTAGAAGGCTCCAACTTCATCCTTTTCTCCTTGGGCATGTGAATGTAGACTGGACAACTAAAGATCCTCAAATGAATGACCTTTGGTTTCACACTTGTAAAATCCTCCTCAGGAGTTTTTTTCCCCGAGTTTCGATGATGACTCTTGTTCCAGACATACATTGTTGTACTGAATGCCTTTTCCCTTAAGAACATGGGTAAGCCCTGATCATGAATCATGGATTTGGAAGCCTCTACAATGGACCTGTTCTTCCTCTCTACAACCCCATTCTATTGTGGGTTTTAAGGAATATTCAACTCCCTCTTGATTCCTACCTCCTTGCATAAATCACTGAAGTCCCTGGAAGTGTACTCTCCTCTATTATCTGACGTCGACACCTTGATCTTCTTCCATGTTAGGTTATCTACCTGAGCCATGAACTCTTGGAATCTGTTGAAGACCTCATCCTTGGTCTTCATGAAGAATATCCATGTCTTCCAAGAGAAATCATCAATGAATATCACATAGTACAGGAATCCACCCAAATATGCAACTGTCATAGGTCCACATACATATGAATGCACTAGATCCAAGATCCCCTTGGACATATTGTCATTTCTTGGAAAAGATCCCTTGGCATTCTTTCCAAGTGCATATCCCTTAAAAAATCCATCATGCTCTATCTGAAGCTATGGAAGTCCCGTGACCATCCTCTTCGATGCTAGTAAAGCCTGCAATGTAAGTGTGAAAATATTTGATGCCATAGCTCACACAAACTGATGTTGTTATGTACCAATGTTTAGGATGGTCCTCCCAACAATCTGTATAGACCTCCCTCTTGAACACAAATCATTGTTGCAGAGTCTATACTTGATTCTTTAGGCCATACAAGAACCTGTCCATTCATGAATGAAAATCTATAGCCTTTATCCTCCAATGTTGAGGTAGAAAGTAGGTTCTTCTTCAACCTTGGTACATACAACACATCTTGTATATGAATAATATCTCCAAATTCTAGTTGGAATGAAGTTTTCAAAACTACTCTCACTACATACTTAACGTTATCACAAAGTTCTACTCACAATTCTGACTCCCTCTCAACCAAACCTGAGAGACAATTATGGGAACCTATCATGTGCCTGGAAGCACCACTATCCACTAACCAAATATCACTGCCATTTGTAATAGTGCCTGAAAGAGAGGAGACAAAGAAGTACTCTTTCCAAAGTTCATCTGCAATCTCATCAAGTTTAGATTCCTTTGTCTTATTCTGTGGTGGATGCTCATCAATATCGGTTGTTGATGCATGATGCTTTCCCTTCATTTTCTTTTGAGGAAACTAAGAAGCATAGTGACCAAATGTATGAAAATTGAAGCACTTTATTTTTGAAATATCCTTCTTCTTCCATTCTTTAACTGAGGAATATCCTCCCCTACATTTTTCTTTCCAATTTTCCTTTTTCCTTTTCTTTTTCTTCCATGAGCTGCAAGATCTTGAGTTCCTTCATCCTGGGGTTTCTGCAAGTTGTTTTTTGACAATGTTTTGGCCTCCTCTTGGACACAATCAATCCATAGCTGATCAAACTTGGGCAACTCCTTTCATCCACAAATGCTATGAACAAATGATTCCGATGAAGAAGGAAATCCATTAAGAGTCACTATAACAAGTTATACATCATCAATGGTGTCTCCAATGGTCTTAAGTTGATCTCTCAAGTGGGATACTTTCATAAAATAAGTGGCAACTAAATATTATTTGGTCATCATGATAGAACGAAGATGATTTCTAAAAGCTAATTTCCTTCTAGTGTTCTTGCTCTCGAACAATCTCACCAAGGCGCCAAACATTTCTTTGGCAGTTTTCAACTCAACAAAGTGTGGAATCAAATGATATTTTATGGAATCTATCAAAATACTCTTAGCCTCTACTTCATTCTTCTTGTGCCTGGCTTTCTCTTCATCACATTATGGTTCTGAGACATTTTGTTTTATATAATTTTGAATCTCATTTTCATCCAGGATGAAGAGTATCCTAGTCTTCCAGGATTTGAAATTTGTAGCACCATCCAACCCATCTTCTACTCTGAGACTGGACACCATCTTGTAGAGAAACAAAGAGTGACAAATCCTTAAGGCAGTCGTTCCCTATAATTAGGAAAATTGCGACCAAAGGGAATGTGGTCACTCTATGTGCACATGCCACTCACGACCATGACCATAAAATTGCAAAAAATAAAATATTTGAAGTAGATTTATCAGATCTAGCACTGAAATCTTTTAACTAGATTTGGAAAAGACTTATACTAGCTCTGGAACTGAAAGCTTTTAACTAGCTCTGATACTATGTTGAATTTTATGATTTTTAGATATGATAATTATTTCCTTATGATTTAAATGCTATTGTTATCATAGAATAATTACACACCGAAAATATCAACAAGACTTAGCGGACTTGATGAGAGGTTGTTGTAAGTAAATATTGTATGATATGATATATTACAATTGAGGGCCTCAATATGTATACTTGGGCGGAGTTCCTTTTCATTTAATGGACATGTCTCTTCCATTATTTTCTTATAATTAATTAATATATATTAATGTCTCTTCCTCACATGCACGTATAATTAATATAGATCACTCCATCCTTGGGCAGGCAATGTGAGAGTACTTCAAGTCTATCCACTACTCATCAGGAGAAAGACTATGCATGGTCCATTCATCACTAGCAAATCTCCGTGAGTAAATGATCAATCATTTCCCTTGGTCAAATTATCATGACCAATCTGGGAGAATGTTTGCCCGATGCTTCTAACTGGAGAAACATAAACAACCTACACTAGAGAGACCTTGATAAATGAATGGGATGCCTGATGGAATGAGACTAGTGAAGGGGTACATTCCTTGGGTTGGGTGGGTTGAGAGGAAGAAATATGGAGGAAAAATGAGATAGTTATAGGAAAATGCCAATAGGTTGTGGGATTATCTGAGTTGTGATTGGACGAGGAGAGACACCCTATTTTTTGGATTCCTATCCCTAGGTCGAGGGTGACTTGTTGTTGAGATCTACAAGAAAAATTCTATGGTTGGGTAGAACGTCTGTCACAGGTAGCTTGTTGCACAACCATTTTAAAAAGATAAGTGTATATATGGTTTTTTGAGTTCTCTTATGAGTTTAACTGTTGTGCATTATCTATGTGTAATGAGAATGTTTTATATGTTGCTATGATGAATTTATTAGTTGCATTCATGTTTATTTAGATTGTTATAGATGCATTTAATTAATAGTATCATAAAATGGTTAAATTTGTGTGTTTTCCTGTAGCTGGTAAGCTATAGGATATGTTAGCAATTTTTTTTTTCCATGTGTATTTTGTTGGGTATGTGTTATATTCTTTGCATGTGTGTGTGTGGGTGCGTCAGATATGAAAACTGCGTCTGACAATCCCTATTAGGGTTTTGGTATCTACAGAATACCTAAAAACATTGTATATATTGTATGGCGAATGGTGAAATTCGATATAATGAAAATAAGAAAGGTTTTCCCGGTTGAGCGTTTCCGGTATAAAATCTCTGTGTACTCTGTGTATGAGCCATTGATTAATTTTTGTATTGCTTAAGAATCTATATGCATTGCTTTACTTCGCAGGTTTAAAACTTACATGTGGTATTAGAGCTCGTTTTTGGCTTCAGAGGGACGCCTTTGTTGCTGAGGGTTTGGCTCGGTCTTGATAGATCAAGTTTATCTTGGGTATGTGATAAACCTGGGTTTAGTGGGAGCTTTTGCAGTGGAGATTCGAGTAAAGAAAGAGGAATGGCGAGCTCATCTAGAATCGAGATAGAGAAGTTCAAC